>JAUMHN010400520.1:0-38781 GCA_032360265.1 Heliamphora ciliata
ATCAGAACTTGCGCAAAAGTAGATGTCCTGCTCCCTCAGGTTAATCCCTGAAAAGGTGGTGGAGCTGCCCTGATCATTCGGTGTGATTGAAAAGGTGACAATTTGTGTGGTGATATGTTATTTACCAATATGTTATCGATGGGGTTATGGAATTATGGTTGGTGATTAAATTATGAGGAAAACTTGGAGCTTTTGGGTTTGGTTTATGTTATAGAATTGAATTGTTCATTGCAAATCGAACATGATTCATCTAGATTATTTAGAATCCTATTGAGTCTCGATTCATATTGTTTAAATTCATATTTTTTAGGTGGTGATGACGAGATTATGGTCAAATTTGGATATGCTATCAGTAATCTTAAATGCTCTACACGTATGAGTCTTTTACTCGGAGATTGGGCCCAAGAGTGTTTAGGTTCTTCTTGACACGAAACTATATTCTCGGGTCTTTGAGCTGAAAGGACTTGTGTAAACAGGATAATTCGTCAGTCGGGGTCTAAACTCGGAACAACCCGTGTTCGGTAGCAGGATAGGAAAAATGAAAACTATCCTAAATGGGGTGCTAACTATACAGAAAAAAACATCCATATAAAGAAAATTACATAATCCTAAAAGATTTATTGATCCTAAAAGAAGGGGTCTAAGAAACTATATGCAACAGGAGAAGGCTGGTAGGTTTTTACTCAGTGTACCTTTTGAATAGAGTCAAGAATATACCTCCTGATGTTAGGAATGACGAAAGGCATGGTCAAATAGTACACAATAACTCTTTTTACCACATCTATGGGAGCATGTGACCAGAAAGCTTGTTGGCTTCCCCGTCATAGTCCCGAGACAGTAAACTGATCAAGGTATCATGTAGGCAGAATGTGGGTTTTGAGAACCAAGCATGCAAATATGTACAACACAAATGCGAATACCAATGAAAGTTTACAACAAGAACCATTGACATTTCAAGTTAAGCCCTCTTAAGGTTTTTTTTTTTTAAAAAAAAATCGGTCCCCAGCGAGTTGCCAGAAAAAACTACAGACGTTTTCCCTGAGTGCATTCAAGAAAAATAAAATGGTTGTGTTGAATATCTATTATTTTTAGAAAAATGCTCTTTTCTTTTTAAAAATAAAAATCTAAGATATCCAAACACATTTTAAAAAAATAGAGTCACCACTTGATTTTTGAGAAAAACCAAGAAAACAAAAAGAAGGCCATAGGTCTTTTAAATGTAACAAGAGAAAAAGAGGGTTCAGGGGTTAAGGTACGAAAAGAGAAGGTGTTAGGCACCATTTTCACCCAACCGTAAGGTTGGCCTCTACTTTGTCAATGTTGGTTCTTATTTTAAACTTTTCAAAAGTAACATATACAAAATTGGAGATTAAAGAGAGTTCATACAAAAACAAACAAGAAAGAAAAATCCTAACTACAATCATAAGGGGTCATGCAACTTGGTTATCATTTCTAAACATGTCACACGTATTGTTTTAGCAAAACAAAGCGAAAAACATGCAATGAAAGCTCAAATAGAACAAGAAATGCCTGAGGGTCATACAATAAAGTTTATGTCTCTAGCATACTGTTTTCAGATTATACAAAAGTAACAGGGGAGATTCAAACACTGTTTTAAGCTACTGGATATACAAAAAAACTCACGGCTGTAGCAACCAATGTTGCGGTCTTGACAAAATAAGTCACAAAACTGGCGGCCATAACAAAATACATGGGAACCGAAAGAAAAAGAGATGCAAAAGGTCACAGCCGTAACAAAAAAAGTTGCGGTTAGGGTATTTTTGAGGTCCAAAGGGGTCTTCAACATGCAAAGTCCAAAAGGACTCAAGAGGATGGGCTGCACAAAATAGGAACCATAACCCACTTCATCAAGGTAAGATTTGCTATTTGTTATCCCAACAGCAACATAAGTCTCGAGATAGAATATACAAAACATTAAAAATAGATAACAGAAGACTTTAAATATAGTTTTCATGCTATTGGTCTTACTCAAAGATCCGCCTGTAGCAACAAAATATTGTGACCGTGACAAAAATAAAAAGAAATGTAACAGCCAAAAATAAATAAGTAGCAGCTGTAATAATAGGGTCAAAATAACTTACGACCGTGACAACTAAGGGTTGTGGCTGTTAGGTTTTTGAAATCACAGAGGCATTTTTATGTGTCAAGTGTGCCAGTAAATACGAAAATGGATTGAAATATGCTATTCTACACATTACAAAGAGTTATAGACATACAATTTTTAATGATAGCTCACATGAACATGCTTGATAAAAATAGAAATAATGAATGGAAACCTTAACCGTGACACCCTTGGAAGAGAGAAGATTAGGGTTTAAAGAAATGTCACGATTTTCCTAAGGTTACCTCGTGTAGACAATTGCCTCGGACATTCTCTCGGATTTTAGCAGAACAAAACTCTTTTAGTTAAAAAGAAGCAGAAAAGTATTTAAAATACCCTGAAAGATAATTTGACACAAAAAAGTGATTAATATGTGTGACTTAATTTTCTAGAATTAAAATTTTATTTTAGAATTAATCTCCTAGAATGTAAAAATATTAGAATTATCCAAAACTGCTAAAGTTATACAGAAATTCGTATTCATAACTATTTAGATCATATTATTTATTGTAGAGAGGGGTTAAAAGAGAATGTTAAGATGAGTTGTAGGAGTTTCTACCTCAATAGTCTTGATCAACAAACATGGACTTAAGCTTTAGCTCAAACTTTTCTCTTTCTTCTTTTTCCTTCTTCTTCTTTCTTTCTTATTCTTCTTCTTCTTCTTCTTCTTCTTTGGGACACTCTCTCTCTAGACTCTCCCCTCTTTGGCCGAAATATATGAAGAAAAATGGGTGGGAATGGCCTTCTATTTATAGGCATGAGGAAGAATTTATTGTGTAATTTTCTAGGGTTTGTTTGGTAATGAATTAGAATAGGTTAGGAACTAATTTCATAATTGTACCCTTGTAGGTTGATGTGTTGTTAATAGATGAATTATGAAGAGTTGGCAAGATTTTAGTTGAATAAAACTCTTTTAGTTAAAAAGAAGCAAAAAATTGTTTAAAATACCCGGGATGATAATTTGACACAAAAAGTGATTATTATGTGTAACATACTTAATTTTCTAGAATTAAGATTTTATTTTATAATTAATTTCGTAGAATGTAAAATTATTAAAACTATCCAAAATTAATAAATTTATACAGAAAAAATCCCAATACAGTATAAAAATGCATGTTCCCAAGAGAAATCTTCAAGAAATGTTAAAAGTACAACTTTTGTACTCTTTGGCACATTTTCCTAGGTTGGCTGGCCACATGGTTCTACCTTTTTTTTAATAATTGATTTTTGTATTTAATAATTATTGAATTTAAAGTTTTGGGCCAAAAAATAAAATTTTGGGTTTTTTTTTATTTTTAAGTTGGGCTTGACCCATGGGCTTTCTTTTTATTTTTCTTGGGCCTAATTTGCTAATTGGGCATTTAATTTAAGTTTGGCCATAATATTTTCTTGGGCTTTTATTTTAGCTTTTGGGCCTTGTTGAAGTTTTACGCTTCGTTGGAGTTTTAGTCCTTAATTCTTGTTGGGCCTAGGGTTGGATATTTCCATGGTTGTCTGTTAGGCCTTCGGTGATTTCTTGGGCTAATTCCTAATTAATCTTGGACTAATCCCTAATAAATCTTGAGCTTATCTTGAGTTTTAGGTTCAATCTCTAAGAAATCGTAACAACTTATCTCGAATTAGGGTTTTCAGCGTACGTGTGACTTTGAGAACTACTATTAGAGTTTTAAGATTTTTCTATTCGCGTTGAAAATCTACTATTAGGATTCTTAATCTGTATTTGAAAATACGGGTCCTTACATCCTATCCTCCTTAAACAAAATTTCGTCCCTAAAATTAAAAACGTACCTCAATTCTCAAACAATTGAGGATGATTTGCGCGAATGGTATCTTCTCTTTCTCACGTTAATTCTTCAACTCTTCAATGTCGCCAAAGAACAGGTACTAATTTGATAGTCTTCCCTTGTAAGTTCTTCTCCCATCTATCCAGAATCTTTACTGACCTCTCTTCAAATGAAATATCCTCGTCTATCTTGAGCTCTTTTTAATTCAAAATGGGAGTCGGGTGCGCCATGTATTTTCTCAGAAGAGAAACATGAAAAACATTGTGTACTCCGGTGAGCTGCAGTGGTAGTGCTAGACGGTAGGCTACTTCTCTAATCTTTTGAAATATTTCGAAGGGTCCGATATAGCGAGGCGATAGTTTTCCTCTCTTCCCAAAATGTTTGACTCCTCTTCGAGGTCGTACCTTCAAGAAGACATGATCTCTGACTTCAAAAGTTAGCGGTCTTGTTCTTTGATCTGCATAGCTCTTCTATAGGCTTTGTGCCATTATTAATCTCTCCCGAATGAGCTATACCTTCTTTGTCGTCTCTTGTACGATCTCCAGTCCAAGAAGACTTTCTTCTCCAATGTCAGTCCAGCAGATGGGTGAATAACAAGGTCAACTGTAAAGTGCCTCGTAGAGTGCCATGCCGATACCCGCTTGATAACTGTTGTTGTAGGCAAATTCTACAAGCGACAGGTGCTTTTCCCAGTTGCCTTTGAAATCCATGACACAGGCTCGTAGCATATCCTCTAAGACTTAGATAGTACGTTCTAATTGTCCGTTAGTCTGAGGATGGAAGGCAGTACTGAAACGCAGGTTGGTGCCAAGAGATTTTTGTAAACTTCCCCAAAATTGTGAAGTGAATTGGGGATCGCGATCTAATACGATCGAAATAAGTACTCCGTGTAAGCATAAGATCTTTTAAATGTATTGTCGGCTCAGGGCATCGAGTGTGGCCATGATTCCTATAGTAGAAAGTGCGCGAACTTACTTAATTGGTCCACCACGACCCAGTTACCATCATGTCCATGTGAGGATCTTGGAAGCCTGGTGACGAAGTTCATAGTTATATGTTCCCACTTCCATTCAGGTATACACAAAGGTTGTAGTCTTCCTCCTAGCCTTTGATGTTTTGCTTTGACTTGTTGATAGGTGAGACATCTTGCAACAAAAGATGCAACATCTCTCTTCATCCCGCTCCATTAATATTGACGCTTAAGATCTTGGTACATCTTGTTCCTCCCCAGATGTACAGTGAAATTGGATTGATGGAAGTCTTTAAGGACATCCTCTCGTAGATCTTCAATGTTTGGTATAAAAATTTGTTTTGAGAATTGTAGACTTCAGTTTGAAAGAATGTTCTAGTCAGTTGGTTCGTCGATTCCAGTGTATCGTGCCTTGAGATAACTCGTCTCTTGATCTGTGGCTTGAGCTTTTAGGATCTTGTTGAGTAGTGTAGGCGCAACTATAACAGCGAATAGATATGCTCCTTCGTCGCTCTCTATCAGCCTCAGATGAAATTCATTTAAGGCATCCATCATTTTCCATTTCCTTAAGGCTAGACTAGCTACTAGAGTGTTAGACTTTAGATTGAGGGCATCTGCTACTACATTCGCTTTTCTCGGATAATATGACAAGGTAAAACGATAGTCTTCTAGGTATTCCATCCAATGCCTTTGTCGCATATTCAGCTCCTTTTGGGTGAAAAGGTGCTTGAGGCTTTTATGAATTCTTCTCCATATAGATAGTGTCGCTATTGCTTTGAAGAAAAAACTATAGCTGCTAGCTCTAAGTTGTGCGTGGGGTAGTTTCTTTTGTGATTCTTTAGTTTCCTGGAACCGTAGGCTACGACCTTTCCTTCCTGTATTAACACACATCCAAGGCTTTCCTTCGAAGCATCATAGTATACTGTGTACCCTTCATCTCTTTCAGGGATGATTAAGATAGGGGCACTCGTCAATCTTTTTTATGTTCTTGGAAAGAGCCTTCGCATTTCTCCGGCCATATATACTTTACTCCTTTCTTGGTCAGATGGGTCATAGGTTTTGCCAACCTAGAAAAATCTTAGATAAATCTTCTGTAGTATCTAGCTAGACCCAGAAAACTTCTGATCTCAAACACTAACTTAGGCTGCTTCTACTCCAATACAACTTCGATCTTGGTTAGGTCTACAACTACTTCGTTTTCAAAGACCATGTGTCCTAAGAATTACACTTCCTTAAACCAAAACTCACATTTGCTAGCATTTTCATACAACTGATTTTCCCGTAGAGCTTGTAAGACTATTCTCAGATGCCGTTCATATTCTTCTTTAAAAGTTGAGTAAATCAGAATGTCATCGATAAAGACCACTATGAACAGATCGAGGTATGGTGTGAATATCTTGTTCATCAGGCTCATGAATACCGCAGGTGCATTGGTTAATCCAAAAGCCATTACTACGAATTCATAATGATCGTAACGAGAGCAAAAAGCTATCTTCTGTATGTCCTCGTCCTTAACTCTCAATTGGTGATAACCTGATTTTAAATCATTCTTTGAGAAAAATCTTGAACCTCTTAGTTGGTTGAACATTTCATCAATCCTTAGAAGCGGATAACGGTTCTTGATCATGACTTGGTTGAGTCGACAGTAGTCTATGCACATTCTCAATGATCCGTCCTTCTTCTTAACAAACAGTGCTGGTGATCCCCATGGTGAAGTGCTAGGTCGAATAAAGCCTTTGTCTTGGAGTTCTTCCAATTATGTCTTTAATTCGTTTAATTTGGTTGGTGCCATTCTATGGGGTCGCATAGAGATCGGAGTAGTTCCTGGTTGTGAATCGATGGTGAAATTTATATTTCTTCGTGGGTGTAAGCCTGGTAATTCGGCTGGGAATACATCGGCAAACTCATAGACTACTCTTGTTAGTTCTGTTTCGAACTAAAATTCGTCATTTAAAGTTAAAACTGCAAGCCAGCCATTCCTTACCTTCTGCCGAGGTCTTGTAAAATCTTCTTGGGGAAGAACACAGGATCTATCCCCCTTAAACGAAAAACGTGTCCCGTCCAAGGTATATGTGGTGATTTCTTAAGATAACAATCTATAATAGCTTGATAGTTAGATAGCCAGTCCATGCCGAGTATGATATCAAAATTAGTAGTCTTGATTACTGTCACGCCCCAAAATCCAGAGTCACGCGAAAAAGTCCATCAACACCATTTAATAAAAGAGATAAGTTTCATTTACAATCTTCCATCAAAATAGTACAACTTTTGGAATAAAAACAAATACCCCTGGCTTATCTCTCAATCCAAACCGTACAAGCATAATGTAAATCACCTCAAGGCGTACAACACATAATGTTTACAAAAAGGAAAACTAAACAATAGTCTTCTGCCACCACAGGTAGCTCTAGATCATCGCCTCATGATCATGCACATCATCACCTAAAATGGTTTTTACAAAAATCCCACCACGTGAGCCGAAGCCCAATAGGAAAAGACTATGATGCAATAATACAGGCTATGCAATTACAGAACATAGAGTTTCAAAGAGTTTTTACCACACTAAAACCCTCAAGACATCTATCAATGCCCAAAAAAATGAATAACGTATACCACAAGGTCATATGCATGTTGTATTCTTTTACGGTCTTTCACTGTGGGATGATACGAACCCAATATGTAACTCTTGGCGGTCTTTCACCGCAAGACATTTTACATGCCCCAAATATGTAGTTCTTAGCGATCTTTCACCATAGGACATTATACATGCTCCAACTATGCAATTCTTAGCGGTCTTTCACCGCAGGACATTATACATGCCCCAACTATGTAATACGCCGTATGATTCCCAGATAAAAGTACGCACTTATCCATGTACTAATTATCAACATACACATCATCATATTACTTTTAATAACCTTAAAAGATTTATTTATATCCACGAAACATATGAATTCAAGCTCAACTCCAAGAGTTAGCCTCAAACCTCTAACAAAAATCGATGGATCGAGATGATTCCAAAACCACCATTTTTCAAACCACCTTTTTGAAAACCAAACATCCACAAGTTCATATCATGAAAAATAACTGTGTAGAAAGCTCAAAACATGCTTTTATTCGTACAACAAGGTTTAAACATGAAGTATGACATTTAAGAGGTTTTCAACCAGTAAAAAGGTGTGAAACTGCATATAGCATCCTCAAACTACAACGTAGTCTAGAATCCTACCTCAAAGAGTGAAAAACTTGACACCTCAATCCACGTGCAAAAACAAACTTTGTTGAAATGAGATTCTGCCCGGATGAAAGCAGAGACCACATCGTGGATAGCAAGGATTCACTAACAGTTCGTCAAAAACCAAGCCCCAAACCCACAAAAGTCTAGAGAGGAGGAAAAAATAAAACTTAACCTTGAAGAAAGGTTTTTCTAAATATCTAATCCAAATTGGATATTTAGAGCCTCAGCCACGTCCAGAGGGTCAGTCGACTGGACCCTCATGGTCAGTCGACTGGAAAGCTTCTGGAAAAGCTTAAAACTCAGCACAACCAAGGGCCAGTCGATTGGACCCTCAAGGTCAGTCGACTAAAGACCTACTGGTGAGACATCAGTGGACTGAAAACACCTCCTCAGTCGACTAAAATCATTCTGGAAGTCCTCCAAGCATTCCAATGGCCAGGTCAGTCGACTGGACCTCACAGGTCAGTCGACTGGACGCTTATTCCCACTGAAAAACACCTCAATGGAACTTGAGAAGGCATAAAACACAAACGTACATGCTATTCTACGTCGTTAAAGCATAGATCATTTATCAATGGTGTACATACATTGAAATGAAAACACGTTGAGCACGTATATATTTCATAAAAGGGAAAGACCCAAGATTTCGATGTCACGAGACTTGTATACTAGTTCTACCCGAACACTTTCCTCCTAAGGGTGATGCTACACTCATCGTAGTTTTCAAGGGTTCGTGTTTTAAACTTAATGAGGTAGCACAGGTAATTGATATAAAAGAATGCGAAGTGTCAGAATCAAATAAAACTTGTACCGAGAAATTTGAAAGTATGAGGGTACCTTGAATGATTGAGGGATCACATCCTTTTTACTCTTGAATTACGAAGACTCTTGGGGCTATAGGCATCATGGCTGTACCAAAACCTCTTGCTTATCCAAGCTTGGGTTGGGGCTGATAGGTAGGCCCTAATCTGTAACCCCTATCTCCCGGGTACATTAAGACATACAGATACATACAAATAGGGTTTTGCTAACATTTCATTCATAAATAATCTATTACATCATTTGATTCTTAGAACGCTTGCAAAATACATAAGCATTACAGTTTCATAAGAAAATTACAAAATTACAAAAGAACGTCCTGAAACTATAAAGAAAGAAACAAAAAAAATGATAGGGCTCCTCATTTAGGCCTCATCGGGGTCTTCATGCTCCGGGAACTCACTTTGGTCTGAATACTCCTCCTCGTAAACTACTCCATCTTTTCCACTTGTGGCATGAAGCCATGAGCTAAAGCCCAGAAGAAAAACTCTCCAAACCCACTAGCCAAAGTCACTGCACAAAATCACCAAAACGCATTCCATGTAACACTTAATGTATTTATATATATCAAGGAGACATGCAATTTGAAAGATATAAGAACAGTAAGCAGGTAAGTATAAAATAACTAATTATGCATGTAATGATGAGTGAAATGCAAATGCATATGCCCAACCCAACTATAAATCAACCAATCGAATTTTGAATGGTACCATTACGTTCCTGTGCATTAGGTTCCTATATGCCAACGTTCCCGATCACGGTGGCATATAGCGGCCGTTCGACTCCAAACGTGGCACAGCTCAAGACGTACATAGTCCATTGTTATCGTACCCAACATAAGAATCCGAATGGCACCATTACGTTCTTGTACGTTACGTTCCCATACGCCAAGTTCCCGATCATTGCAGCATATAGCGGCCATTCGGCTAAAGAAGTGACATGGCTCAAGACGTACATGGTCCATCATTAACACCCCCATCAACAAGGATTTATTGACCAAAATAAAAGGGTCTACCTTTCCCCACATCGACCATGTTCAAGATACAACTCAAAGTGTATGAGGGATAACCCACAAGATGTCTCTAGTATCACAATCACAATACTCATGGTATAACAACTTATATTCCGAAGTACAACTAACAATGGAATGATGTGCAACTAAGCATGGCAAGATATATAACTCAACATAGCATGAGGTACAAGCATTTAAAGCATAGGGTATAACATTTAAAAGCAAGATTTTAATTTCATGGCAATGTCATTTTTCATCATATATTGACATTAAATCATTATTCACATATTTTCAATCAAATTAATCATATAAGTAATTTCAAACACCAAGAGTATGCTCACCATACACTTAACACTTAATTAATCAATTTTCAACTACTTAATTGTAAATTGTAGCAACATTTTGAAGCACTTAGACTTGGACTTAGCTTCTGAGTGTTGGTCATAAACTAGATAAAAATATTTTCTACAACTTTCATGAAAACTTTGTCTAAATCCTAAAGTAACTAGGTGATTTGGCCTTCGCAAGCGAAAACGGTTCAGCAACACTTAGAAATTTACTTAGAAATGGGTCTTAGGTGGTCACGGGTTTGGGGCATCAAAACAGGTCATTTCAAGCTCAATTTTGGATATATTTTAGTTCAAGATATCCTCTACAATTCTCATGAAGAGTGTTCGGAGTGGTTCTTAAAAAAATATTGGAGAAATAATTTGATTAAAAAATGTGTCAAAACAATGTCATAACACTCAGTAGAGGTGAACATTCAACATAAACTACAGAGAGTTCAAAAATCATTTGAGGGACTAAACAAAGGCTAATGGACCAAATTTTTGGATCGCATCTATATTGAAATGTTTTTAACATTTTTCGTGAAGACCACTTTTGGAATAGGTCACTAAAAATAGAGGTTTTGAGCTACACAAAAACATGTGACAGAAAGCCATTTTTATCACTAAACATGAACAGAGAGCTTAAGAGG
The DNA here is from genome assembly GCA_032360265.1 of Heliamphora ciliata. Classification (NCBI taxonomy): domain Eukaryota; kingdom Viridiplantae; phylum Streptophyta; class Magnoliopsida; order Ericales; family Sarraceniaceae; genus Heliamphora; species Heliamphora ciliata. The sequence goes on from JAUMHN010400520.1 coordinate 10,925, forward strand.
TCTTTTGACCATTCAAATATCAACCCAAGAGGCTCATTGTTTGTGGGTATCTATATGACCATGTTGGCTACAACTTTCATGAAGACACCTAAGCTCAGTTCATGTTTGGAAATATGGTTTTTAGCTCTGCAACACAGACTGGTATGAAAATAACATGTTTTGGTAGAAAAGCCACATCTCGCGTTTTATGCTTTCAAATCAGTTCAAACTAATTTTAGATGAAAGATAACACAATAATCTAAGTTTGGACATAAATCACACATGTAGAAGATGTTTCTAGAATTAGTTATAATATTTCAAAAATTAGTGCAGAGAGCTAAAAATCTCAAATTTCATGTCATATTGTGATCTAACCTCCTAGCATTGTGCATGTCATGTTTAGCTCATTTTCTTTGCATGAATGATTTGTATACTAAAATATCAAAATTCCAAAACTTAGATATGTCATGAAACTCAAATAAAACCCATGAAAACACATAGCAAGCCACAAAAATTCAAACAGTCCCTAAATCATACTATGACGCCTTTTTAGCTTGTGATTTGGTCCTTATTATTAGTTTGTGTTTAGAGATGAGTTGAGGGGAGATTGAGATGAGAAAGATCAGTAAGGTTAGAGGTTTTATTACTTTGTAGTGGTTGCTTCTTGGTGTCTAGGGTCAAGAACTTGGCTCTATTGCTCCAAAGACTCTCCTATCTCCTTGCTCCTTCCTTCTTTTTCTTCCTTCTTCTTCTTTCTTCCTCCTCCCTCACTTTCTTTCACTCAAATTTCTGGACTCTCTCCCTCTCTCAAGTTGAAATGAATGAAGAAGAATGAGGGTCCAAGTCTTTGATTTTATAGCAAATTAGGTGGTGGCTTGTAATCATGAAAGTGTAAGTCATTTTTGGATTTTTTTAACTTTTCATTGGTTACATGGGCTTTTGGTCGTTTTGAGAAATATTTTGTGTATGAAAAATCAATGGAATTTCAACTATATGGAATATTTTGGGGGCTCAATTTCAGATTTTGTTTTAATTGCTTGTTTAGTGATGTTTTGATACTATATTGTTCAAGAAAGTGCTTCAAAAATTAATTCGATGTATCTTTTTAGTATTCTTACTTATAAAAATGAATTATTTTAATATGTTTATTATTGTTTTATTGTCTTTATAGTTTATTATAAGTTTGGCAACATTTGATTAAGTAACCATAGGCAATTAAGTCAATTTAAGCTATTTTGACAAGATGTGTCATTTTGGTTTTATTAGGTGTGTAAAAATTTCAATAATAATTTATTGGTTTTTATTGGCTTAAAATATTATATTAGTATTAATATTAATTAGTTGAATATTTTTGGGTCATAATGATACTTAATTTCAGCTTTTTAGCACACTTCCCTAGGTATGGCCGACCCTAGAAGAGCATTTTGGTTATTTTGTTAGCTATTTTGTCTTTTACTTGTTATTTTAATTTGAATATTTAATTTAGAGTATCTAAGTGTCAAATTTTGAATTTTAAAGACTTTCTTGTATCTTAGGGGCAAAATGATAATTTTATCCTTTTTATGAGATTTTATAATTTTAAATTAATATTTTATGATAATTAATTGATTTTAGGATGTGCGGGCATTTTGTTCATTCGTGGGATGCACCAACTATCTACTATTTTTCAAAAAATGTTCTTTTCTTTTGAAAAAAAGTAAATTCGAGATATCTAAGAGCGCTTTTTAAAAAAATAGAGTCGTCACTTGATTTTTAAGAAAAACCAAAAAAAACAAAAAGAAGGCTGCGAGTGTTTTAAAAACATAACTAGAGAAAAAGAGGGTTCGGGGCTAAGATATCAAAAGGTAAGATGTTAGACACAATTTTCGCCCAATCGTAAGATTGGCCTCTACTTTGTCAATATTGGTCTTTGTTGTAAACTTTTAAAAGGTAACATATACAGAATGGGAGGTTAAAGAAAGTTCAAACAAAAGTACGTAAAGAAACAAAATCCTAACTACGATCCAAGGGTCATGTAACTTGGTTGTTATTTCTAGATATGCCACACGTATCGTTTGAGCAAAGTAAAGCAAAAAATATGCGATGAAGCGTTGAAACAAATAAATAAAGGTCTAAGGGTCATGCAACAATGTTTCTATCCCTATCATGCTATGAACAAACTATACAGAATAAACAGAAAAGATTTGCACACTTTTTTGAGCTCGCTGTCACGCCCCAAACTCCGGGCCACGTGAAACACCCATAAATAACCAACCACAACACCCAGCCCGAGAATACCCTCTCAGATAAAATATACATGCATTGTATATAAACGCCAAACGACTTGCATTACAAGGCTCCAACGCCGAGAAACATGTATTAAGCATACACGATACAGAAAGAAACAAAAAAGGAAGATATAACTCTTCCGCTCCCAACCAGCAAACCCGAATCAGCGCGCGTGATCGGTACCTGAAAATATTTTAACCCACACCGTGAGCCAAGGCTCAGCAGAAACTAGACGAGCATGCAATATAAACAAAACATACTAGGAAATCGAAGTGCAGTTTTAGACTCTCTTTCAAGCCTTTAAAATAATTTTCACATGCAAGGAAAAGCGAGGACACAAACCATGTTTTGACTCGCACACAGGAGTCTAGAAAACAGTTGACAAAGGGTTTTTAGATCGCAATTCACACGACTCTTAAAAATAATTTGAAAATTGGTCTATCCATCTCGTAATGTAGTTCATGCAAGCCATGTAACTTCTCGGACTGAACTCGAGGGACCACTGCCACAACAAACGCGTCTTCTCAACCTTAAGTCGAAAGACCGCCGCCCTAACACATGCGTCTTCTCAGCCTTTCGCCGAGGGACCGCCGCCCCAATGCATCTTCTCGGCCTCTAGCCGAGGGACTGTCGCCCCAACACATGCATCTTCTCGGCCTCAAGCCAAGGAACTGCCACCCTAACACACGCCAAGTTAACCAGGATTAACATCTACTGGATCACACATTCATCTCACCCATTTCATACACATATGCAAACCTAAACCAGGATTTAAAGTGTAAAACCATGTATCAACACGACGTTCCACAACCTATGTTACATGCCTATAAAACTCTAGGTTTTAAATAAACAGTTATAAAGCACATAACAATATATAACCACACACCACGACCAACCGAACCCCAAAAAGGAATCAACAGGTATTTGAACTGACTAATTCCCATAAATTAATCAATTGAATACCGTAGGATGCCAATCGAAAACCAAAACCCAACCACCGAACCACCAAACAACAAAACACTAACAAACTCCTAAGGCCCTAACACGACCAAAATGGACTCACACATGTCCAACACAAGCCCACAACGCCTCCAAACGCCCAACACAACCCACGACGCCACCAAGTGCCCAACATGAACCCACGACGCCACAAGAAAAAAGAAACTTGATCAAGAGGGCCAACAAGGATGAACAATAATAACCTTTTCCCAAACATTTGGCCAAAAACGGGTGAAAAATGGTTTGAAAATTCTGACATACCCTTACTATTTTGATCATAAATTTTCTAAAAAAATAATTTTAAAGTGAGAGAGGTATCATTGGAAAGAAGACTTCCAGGGCTTCAATTTGAACACAAAAATGACCCAATTTTGACTCCGGATGAGGGAGATATGATCAAAAGAAAAAGACCAAAAAATAGCCCTACGGACCCGGCGCTCGCTAGGCGCTCGCAGAGCGCTTGAGCGCCTCACCACCAGAATGCAGCGCTCGCTGGGCACCCACTTAGCGCTTGAGCGCTTTGCTACCCAGAACAGCCTAGATTTCCTGTTCTTGGTGTTCTAAGCCCCCAAACCTCTTAAACACCCACAAATCGCCATCTCAACCACAAATTTAAGTCTCCAAACACCTTCTCGACACCCTCGAACGTGCCTACACCTGAGCCAAACACCAAAACCATGAAAGAAACTCTCGAAACATGATTTCATCCACCGAAATCGACATAAAACCAATTTTTAACTCAAAAACCTAACTTTTACAGAAAATCAGATCTACAACAGTCCGACCAGTAAAAATACACCCGATTACACATAGCACCCTTATAAAACATACAGGTCTAGAATCCTACCTTGGTGAGTCAAAAACTCAACATCTCGATCCACGTGCAAAACTAAGCTTCATCGAAATAAAATTCTATCCGGATGAACGCGTAGCCCACCGTGCCAATGGCAAGGATCTGCTGTTGGATCATTGAAAATCGAGCCTCAGGCTCCCGAGAAGTTAGAGAGAAGGCAAAGAGAAAATGGAGGAAACTTAGTCGTTAAGTTTTGAAAATATCTAACTCCAGATATTTATATGCCTCAAAAAAATCTTTTTTTTGAATTTTCAAAATTCGCACCATAACGGCCCATGGCCCCAGGAACCTACCCTGCATGCATATCTAAGCCCGATCATGCATCGAATGTAATAAAAACATGCTCAAACGAAAACACGTAACGCGCATCCGAAAATGCCAAAAAAGAAAACGGGTCAGGGTCTCGCAACTCTACCCCTTAAAGGAATTTTGCCCCCGAAATTCAACTCAAGGTCAAACAAACAACCCCGTCGATCAAAATCAACACAGGTACATGAGATGGTCAGCCAAAGAAAGTACTTCTGCTTGCTGAAGGTAGATCTGCATCATCCGGCACAACCGGTGCCCTAGAAGCTATGAGGGAATGCGCTCGGGGCAATCCCATCCTGTCCTGTCTACCAAAACTCAGTGCTGTCGAACTCACTGAACTGATGTACTCCCACCTGCCATTCGGGAAGTTTGAACCACAGGATGCTGCTGTCGGTCCTGCACATACAAACCCTTTGGTGTGCCCGCTGCACTCGGTGCACTCTCCCTCTGGGGACAAATCCTGCGGATGTAGCCAGTCTGACCACATTCAAAGTAAATCTGTGACTCCCTCCCCTGTGAACCTTGGGACTGCCTCGGCTGTGGGCAATCCACTATACGATGTCCAGGCTGCCTACACCGGTAGCAAATCAACTCTCTCTGCTCTGACCTCCCAGATGAAGCCACTGATGGTGTTGGTGCTGCAAACTGCTGTGGGAACCCAGATGGGTGGTGAAAACTAGTACCAAAGGACCTCTGCCTCTTGCTGGAACACCTACCAGTCTGTGCCTCTGTCCCACTCTACGGTGTCTTGGCCTCCCTAGAAGCCCAAATCTCAGTCATGGTGTTATCCACCCTCGCTGTTGCCTCCACCAGCTTTGTGAACACCCGAAGTCCCAGCGGAACCACACGCTCTCTGATCGTCGGCCTCAAGCCCCGCTCGAACCTCATCGACCTTAGCTCATCTGTGCTCACCAACTCTGGAGCAAACCGGGACAAGCACGTAAACCTGGCCTCATACTGCATGACATCCATGGCCCCCTGGGTAAGAGTGTAGAACTCTTCCCTATATAAATCCCTCTGCGAAGCCGAAAGTATTTCTCCAGAAACACTCCTGTAAAAGCTGCCCAAGTAACCCCCGCAGTGGTCTTGGCATACTTCCACCACGCGTGAGCAGCACCCCTCAACTGAAAGGTAGCAAAAGATATCCGTAACTCATCCTCCACAATCTGCAATGTGTCTAGGATCCGAGTCACCAACTCCAGTCATTCCGTTGCCACAATAGGATCAGGATCCCCAGCAAAGGTAGGCGGATCCATGCGCTTGAACTCCCGCATCGCTACTGTAGCCCTCGCCTCAGGTACTCCCCCTCTCTCCCGACCAGTCTCACCTCTAACGGTCTCAACCAACTAGCCGATGGAACCCACCAGCACACACAACAACTCTACCATGTCAAAAGGTCCTTGGGGAGCATTTGCATCCCCAGCATCAGGGATAGGAATATCCCCTTGGCCAACAGCACGGTCACGGCCTCGACCACGACCTCGCCCTCGTCTCGCAGACATCACGTCTATATGAAAGCAAAACAACATATAAGACGCAGCACACAGCATGAACATAAACATTAAGCATATAAACATGCTAACCCATTGCCACGTAGGTTTATGCTAAACAAACCCCACATACCGAGGAGAATCAACAAGAATGACACGTCAATCTAAATAACCAACTCAAATTCCCTGCTAGAAATCACGTCAGCTAAACGCGTTTCTAACTTGGCTCCCAAGTTTGTTATTCTAAACGCCCAAAGGCAAGACTAATCAATCCCACAATTCAACCCCCATGCTCACATATACACATCATCTCATACTTAACATGCTAACACATATACATGTTATCAAAGCATGTAAACACATGCAATCAAGCACACGCAATCAACCTCACACGGGAACGCACCCTCTTCCCACAACTCATAGGTATTCGAACCCAGAGCTCTGATACCAAGCTTTCACGCCCCAGACTCCAGGCCACGTGAAACACCCATAAATAACCAATCACAACACCCAGCCCGAGAATACCCTCTTAGATAAAACATACAGGAATTGTATATAAATGCCAAATGGATTACATTACAAGGCTCCAACGCTGAGAAACATGTATTAAGCATACACGATACAGAAAGAAACAAAAAAGGAAGACTATAACTCTTCTGCTCCCAACAAGTAAACCTGAATCAGCGCGCGTGATCGGTACTTGAAAATATTTTATCCCACACCGTGAGCCATGGCTCAGCAGAAACTAGACAAGCATGCAATATAAACAAAACATGCTAGGAAATCGAAGTGCAATTTTAGACTATCTTTCAAGCCTTTAAAATAATTTTCACATGCAAGGGAAAGCGACGATACAAACCATGTTTTGACTCGCACACAAGAGCCTAGAAAATAGTTGAAAAAGGGATTTTAGATCGCCATTCACACGACTCTTAAAAATAATTTGAAAATTGGTCTATCCGTCCCGTAATGCAGTTCATGAAAGCCATGTAACTTCTTAGATTGAACCCGAGGGACCACTGCCCCAACAAACGCGTCTTCTCGACCTCATGCCGAAGGACCGCTGCTCTAACACATGCATGTTCTCGGCCTTTCGCCGAGGGACCGCCGCCCCAATGCATCTTCTCGGCCTCCAATCGAGGGACTGTCGCCCCAACACACGCATCTTCTCGGCCTCAAACCAAGGGACTGCCGCCCCAACACACGCCAAGTTAACCAGGGTTAACATCTACTGGATCACACATTCATCTCACCCATTTCATACACATATGCAAACCTAAACCAGGATTTAAAGCATAAAACCATGTATCAACACGACGTTCCACAACCCATGTCACATGCCTATAAAACTCTAGGTTTTAAAGCATAAACCACGTTACACATATCGACAACAAGCCATGTATAACTCCACAATTTGTATATAAATAAATAGTTATGAAGCACATAACCATATATAACCACACACCACGACCAACCGAACGCCAAAAAGGATTCCACAGGTATTTGAACCGACTAATTCCCATAAATTAATCAATTGAATACCTAAGGACGCCAATCGAAAACGAAAACCCAACCACCGAACCACCAAACAACAAAACACTAACAAACTCGCAAGGCCCTAACACGACCAAAACGGACTCACACACGTCCAACACAAGCCCACAATGCCTCCAAACACCCAACACAACCCACGACGCCTCCAAGCGCCCAACACAAACCCACGATGCCCTAAGAAACAAGAAACTTGATCAAGAGGGCCAATAAGGATGAACAATAACCTTTTTCCCAAACATTTGGCCAAAAACGGGTGAAAAATGGTTTGGAAATTCTGACATACCCTCACTATTTTGATCATAAATTTTTTTACAAAAAGAATTTTAAATTGAGAGAGGTATCATTGGAAAGAAGACTTCCGGTGCTTCAATTTGAACACAAAATCGACCCAATTTTCGAGACCAGATGAGGGAGATATGATCAAAAGAAAAGGCCAAAAAATAGCCCTGCGGACCCGGCGCTCGCAGAGCGCTTGAGCACCTCACCACTAGAATGCAGCGCTCGCTGGGCGCCCACTCTGTGCTTGAGCGCCTTGCTACCCGAGAACAGCCTAGATTTCCCTGTTCTTGGTGTTCTAAGCCCCCATACCTCTTAAACACCCACAAATCGCCATCTCAACCACAAATTTAAGCCTCCAAACACCTTCTCGACACCCTCAGACGTGCCTACACCCGAGAAGTTAGAGAGAAGGTAGAGAGAAAATTGAGGAAACTTAGTCATTAAGTTTTAAAAATATCTTTTGAAAATACCTAATTCCAGATATTTATAGGCCTCCAAAATATCTTTTTTTTTAATTTTCAAAATTCACACCGCAATGGCCCGAGGCCCCGGGAACCTACCCCGCATGCATATCTAAGCCTGATCATGCATCGAAAGCAATAAAAATATGCTCTAACGAAAACACGTAACGCGCATCCGAAAATGCCAAAATAGAAAACGGGTCAAGGTCTCACAACTGGATAAACATAAAACTCACAATTGTAGTAACAAATGTTGCAGCCGTAACAAATATAAGATTACCGCGAAGAACAAAATGAAAAATCTAACGACCGTGACAAATAAAAGTCACAACCATGGTCTAAGGATCCAGAAAGATCATATTCAACATATAAGGCCTAAAATAGACTCAAATAGACAAGATATGGATGACAGAGATCAAAACCTATTTATTCTAGGCTAGATCCACCATTCTTCATCTTCTATATTGGAGGCAAAACTGCCAAGATCATTATTTTTTTAAACGATTTTTGATAAAAAATAACTAGATGGGCAATTGCCAAAACGGGTTTCAGATAAAATTTTTGATGTCGAACGATCAAAATAAAACCCATGCCACCACAGTTAATTTAGAAGAATACCTTTTTAGTCGATTCTCCCACTACGATTCTGAGATAAAGCTCCCGTCAGACCTTCTCCCGTATTTCCTTATGCGATTTCCAATGTGGGCTACGAACCTTTGAGAACTTGTACCGGTAAAACCTAGTCAGCTTTAGTCTTGAAGACAAGTTGTGAATATGGCTATTTATATGGCTACAATAGGGACCTGTGTAGTAATTATGACGAAATCTTCTAGTGTAACCCAGATACGTATTCAGTAGATTTCGCAATTAAGCAAACCTCTCAGCGGTATCCGTAATTATGAAAATCTTGCAGCGATTTTTTCAATTTTCATAAAACACTAAATTATAATTCACACCACTGAAGAACTGTAATTGGACTCTAAGTCATAATCTCAAGACCATCTTGCATAGATCTCCTGTTATTAAATGTTTAACTCATCTTCCCACGTTAAGATTCCTGATACCTGCCAATTAAATTTAATTACTGACAATTTAATTTAATCAGTATCTTTAAATTCCTTAAACCCTTTTGCTTAACTTATTTGATCGTCGGATAATCAAATTCAACTGCAGGATTTGGCCCAGTCAAAACTTATAAGCTTCCTTAAAGGGGTATCGTTAATCCTGATCATTCGAGACGCGGATTCCATCCGTATTTAATATTCACCATATAAATAATTTCGCTATCCAACTTACCAGAAATATAAACCCATATAAGATCACACCCTCTAATGAATCAAAACAAAGAATTTTATATATATAAAAATCAATAATTATTTCAGGATTAAGAGCATAAGCACTTTTCATAATAACTTTGTGGTGTGAATTATTTTATATAGTCAGTATAAAATTAATTATCCCAATGCGTCTCGCTCAATACACACAAAGTGTACTAGCATAAAGAGTCGGAATAATAGACCACGCTATTATCTGCTCCCCAGTATATAATAGCGGTGAGTCAGATGGAGATGATACTACTATATACTGTTAAATGTTAACCACCAACTAATTTCAAATCAATCGTTTTACAATGAACCCTTCAGATGGAGAAGTGATCCACACTAACAATTATCTAGAATTATCTCTAAAGGAGGTTTGTACTGGCGATACTGCAATTAATCTGTCCGATGGGGAGGAAGGCCTTACTACTCACACGCAGGATTTAATTATATCGCCTACAAGCTGGTGGTAAAGACTGCGGGATTTATTTGTAAATAAATTTTCTCTCACACTTAAATTTTTAAAATATTTTTGAGAGTTATAAAAATCTATTTAATTAAAATAAATTTATTAATTTTGAAAACTACACGATCTGAAAAAATCAAGCATATTTCCGTGTACACGATTTTAAAGATTTCGATTTACCAAACCATTTTTTCGTGTTTTAATGTGTAACAAATAAAATCCAATAAATACACAGTTTTTCCTTCAGCTTTTTAGCTAATGTAATGATTAAAGGTATTTAATTATTTTATTTTTCATTACATATTTTTTGAAAAATAATAATTTCTTTAGATTAAATATTTTTCATTTAATTAATTTAAAACTCAGAATTAATTTCTACGTTTTTTCAAGATATTTGATTTTATAAAAAAATCATCTTAAACGCGATATTTTGTAAAAAAAAATAAAATATCTAAAATTTTTTCATTTAATTAAAAAAAATTAATTTTATTTTTCTTTACAAAATATTTAATTAAAATTGAATATTTCGAATTAATTAAATTAACAAAAAAATAAAAATAGATATACATTATCCACGCAGTTCATATGAATATAAATGCAAGATATGTCTATATCCCGATTTTATGATAGAATCGAAATTCTAAATAGTATCAGTCTTCTGTTGAAAATAAACTGTAATAATCCTTATTCAAGTCATCTTTTGGTATCTCAATTGCGTTAGGATCCTCTGATACACTGTGATATACAAATATATCACATCAATATTAAAACATATCAGAATATCACGATCAAAATAGCCCAAACCAAGCCACCACTGCCACCGTTTCAGGCAGCTTTTGCCCCCTCCTTCGTGCTCTATTTTTTATGCTATTTTTTTAAATAGCTCTAGAAATATACTATTTTTCGGTTAAAAAAATAGACCAAAAACAGTCCCAAAATTGGCCATCGAAATAGCCCAAAGCCGCCACCGCTGCCCTGCGTCGCCGCCCACTTTAGCCGCTTGTTTGGGCTTTTTTCGGCAATGCTTTTGTCTCCCATTTTTTTCTAAAAAATGGAACTGATATCCAGTAACATGTTGCTTTGAAGAACACCTCGAAAACAGTCCCGAAAAACCTCAAAAAATAGCCCTAAACAGCGCCGCCGTTGCCGCCGAAAATTGCCGCTACTTTTTGCCTTTTCCTTCCTATTTTTGGCTTGATTTTTAATGGTTTTTGGATAGTATTTTATGGTATGTTTACTGTTATTTTATGTCTAAAAAATTGCTCAAAGAATAGTTTCAAAAAGTCCCAAAAAATCAACAAAAATGGCCCCGAACCGCCCGCCTACAAAGCCACTGGTGGTGGGCTATTTTTGTCAATTTTAACCGCTGCTTTTGACTTATTTTTTCTGTTATTTTTAATGCATAAATCATGTAGAAACTCACAAGAAAAAACTATTTTAAAACTGTTAAAAAAATACCACAATCCGTGCCTCGTAAAATCCGAAACCACCGCGGATGCCGCCGCTTGTTCTTCGTGTTGTTGGATATTCAACCTATTCTTAAATATTATAAACTGATATTTCAAAACAAATAATTGCTATTATATCAAAAACCTATGTCCCGTAGACTCACATTCGATTTAAAAAAAATTCAATCTATCACGATCAACTTTCGTGATTAAAAATAATTAAATCATCATCCAAACCATTCAATCAAACATGAAAAATATGATGATCATAAAACTATGATTAGAACGCATGCAAAACAAAGTTAGCACAGTTATAAAACTACCAAGCCCCTCGATAAACCGTAAATAAAAAACAAAACGACTTTGATACCAATTGTTGGAGGCAAAACTGTCAAGATCATTATTTTTGTAAACATTTTTTCATAAAAAATTAACTGGATGGGTAATCATAAAAACGGGCTCCAGATAAAACTTTTGATGTCGAACGATCAAAATAAAACTCGTGCCACCACAGTTAATTTAAAAGAATACTTTTTTGGTTGATTCTCTAACTACGATTTTTGATTCTGAGTTGAAGGTCCAGTCAGACTTTCTACTGTATTTCCTTATGCGATTCCCGAATGTAGTGTGGGCTACGAACCTTCGAGAACTTTTACTGGCAGAACCTGGTCAGTTTTAGTCTTGAAAACAAGTTATGAATATGGTTCAGCTTACCCGCATATTTATAGGGATACAGCAGGGATCTATAGAGTAATTATGACGAAAACTTCTAGTGTAACCCAGATACGTATCCAGTAGTTTCCGTAATTAAGCAAACCTCTCAACGGTATCTATAATTATGTAAACCTTGCAACGGTTTCTACAATTTTCATAAAATACTAAATTACAGTTCACACCACTAAAGATGTATGATTGCACTCTAAGCTATAATCTCAAGACCATCTTACATTGATCTCCTGTTATTAAATGCTTAACTCATCTCTCCACGTTAAGATTCCTGATACCCACCAATTAAATTTAATTACTAAAAATTTAATTTAATCGGCATCTTTAAATTTCTTAAGCCCTTCCGTTTAATTTATTTGACCACTAGATAATCAAATCCACCTGCAGAATTTGGTCCGGTCAAAACTTATAAGCTTCCTTAAGGGGGTATCGTTAATCCTAATCATTTGAGACGTAAATTTCGTCAATAATTAATATTTACCATATAAATAATACCGGTATCCAACTCACCAGGAATATAGACCCATATAAGATCGCACTCTCTAATGAATTAAAACAACGAATATTAAATATACGTAAATCAATAATTATTTCAGAATTAAGAACAGAAGCACTCTTCATAATAACCATGGGGTGTGAATTAATTTATATAGTCAGTATAAAAGTAATTACTCCAATGTGTCCCGTTTAATACACACAAAGTGTACTAGAAGAGAGAGTCGAAACACTAAACGACGCTATTATCTGTTCTCCTTAGCCAAGACAGGCCTACTAAAACTTTGATCTTCTGTGTGCAAACCGTACTCTACAAACCAGATTAAATACTGTACAGAATAAAGGACATCCATGCATAACAATAAAGAAATGATATTGCATATATTGCTGATTAAGATTCTCATAAAATGAAAAATTAATTTTATTAAAAATAAAATTAAATACTAAAACCAAATTAAAATCTATAATTTTCAGTATACAACCATAACAATCTATACAAACAATAACTCAAAGCAGAATGCAAAGGATGTTAAAAGAAGATAACAGAGCGTATGAAACACATTTTTCGTGTCATTGGTCTCACAAAACCTCACAGCCATAGCAAAAGGATCTCGCAGCCGTGACATATATGTAAACAAATGGTGTGGCCATTAGAAACTTGAGGCGGCCATTACTGTGATTTTGCAAAACATACGACCGTGACTTTGAAAGGTCGCGACCATTATGTCTTTATAACATAGAACACATAAGAATGGAGGTGTATATAGTGGAGATCACACCCCATTTGATCTAGGTCAGATCTATTTTTTATTACCCAACAAGAAGATAAATTGAGGTACAGAAAGGAGAAAATGTTAAACAGAGTGAGAAGAAGGGGAAAACCTTGAAACAAACAAATATCAGAGAGTTTTGAAAAGAGTTTTCACGCTTTTAGCCTCTACTCAGATGTCGCGACCGTAACAATAGAATGTTACGATCGTGAGTAAAGAAGACACAAATGTATCGGCCATGTGCAAAAAGGTCACGACTGTGACTGTAGGTTTAACAAAACATACGGCCGAGACACTAGAAGGTTGCGGCCGTCATATTCTAGAACCTCAGGGAGTTTTTGATGTGCTCAGTGTGCTCGTGAGCATCGGAACGAAATAAAAATAACTGTAAATATATGAAACAGAGAGCTACAAATACACTCTTTATAATGAAAAACTTGAAGGAACAATGCTTAGATTGAAATGAATGATAAATAGAACATAAAAGACAATAGAAACCTTGTCCACGACACCCTCGGGGAAAAAAATGAGGGTTTATAGAAGATTCGGGGTTCCTAAGGTTAACTCGTATGGATACTCACCTCGAATGGCCCCTCAAGGGTGAGAATAGGTTAGCTCAAAGCCAATACGAGCTCCAAGAACTCCCTTAACGCAAGCAAGAACATGAACATAGCTCGGGAAGAATGGAATGAATAGGAGAATATCGGGTGGAGGAGTATTTGTGCAGAGTTTTGGTATCTAGGTCTTCCTCTTCTCTTGTTCTTCTTCGAAACGCGGCCTATTTATAGGCAAGGTGAGCAACACAGACCTCCTCTGAAATGCTGCCACCTATCCAAAAATAGTAAAAATGACGGCTACTAACTTTTTTCTTTTTCATAGTAATGGCCGCTACCTTTATGGTGATGAAAAGGACAACTGTGACTTTCAAAAGTCGCAGCTAGGATAAAAGATGTGGCCATGACAAAAGAAGTCATGACCTGGTTTAGGGTTTGCAAAAAGGTCACGGCCGTGAGATAAAAGTCACGACCTGGATGTTTTTTGGTGGTTTTCTTGGGTTTTGAGCTATATTCGTGATTTTGCTTGCTTTAGAGTATCTTTGAGTATGATTCTCATACTTTTGTCATTGGAGCGCATTCAAGACGGGTGTCTAAGATTCAGCTTGGTCAGATTTCGGTGTCTATAGTTACTCCTCTTTGACAGAGCTTGCAACAACTCGTGATGCAAGTAAATGTCAAAGCTCCAGAGACAAACTGATTGAACAAGCTGCCAATCTTAGGCACAAACAAAACATGCAGAAAAGCGTGGTTGAATCTGAATTTCCATAGAGCTTCATACGTATCCCTATTGCAAAGGATCAGATCGGTCGTAGTTCGTGGGGCTATGCATATGATGTAAATAGATTAATCATGATGCATGGTATATATCTCATGATGCAGGTAGGCACAATGCAAAATATAGGAATTTCTAAAGGTTGAGTTAGGACCTAAAGAAATAAACAACAATCCAAAAGCTTTAAGAACTCCACAGGGGTGCCTGGCAAGCAGGGCTTAGGGTGCCTAGAACACTAGGGTTTAACGAACCTAAGAATCGTCTCATGAACATAGGATCTAGATAATGCTGCGCATATGACCAGGGTTTGAAAGAGAGGGTTACCTAGTCCTCTAGGGTTTGAAAAAACCTAAGGATCGTTTCACGAACTTAAGACCTAAATAATACTTCGCATACGACTAGGGTTTTAGAAGAGAGGGATGCCTAGTTCTCTAGGGTTTGGAAAAACTTAAGGATCATCTCACGAATTTAGAACCTAGACAATACTTCGCATATGACTAGGGTTTTTAGAAGAGAGGGATGCCTAATCCTCTAGGGCTTGGGAAAACTTAAGGATCGTCTCACGAACTTAGGACCTAGACAATACTTCGCATATAACTAGGGTTTTAGAAGAGAGGGATGCCTAGTCCTCTAGGGCTTGAAAAAACCTAAGAATCATCTCACGAACTTAGAATCTAGACAATGCTTCGCATATGAATAGGGCTTTTTGAAGAGAGGGATGTCTAGTCCTCTAGGGTTTGGAAAAACCTAAGGATCGTATTACGAACTTAGGACCTAGACAATACTTCGCATATGACTAAGGTTTTTAGAGAGAAAGAGGACTTGGTGTGAGTGACGCCCCTTGCTGCTTCCTTCTTCTTTTCTTTTCTCTTTTATTTCTTGTACATGGAGGCCTGCGTGCCTATTTCTTTACTTAGGTCTGCGTGCCCATGGATACACTTGACGCACTGCACTTGTATACACTACTATTTTACTTGGGACAGGCCTTCGTGCCTTTAGATTACATTATGTTCATTGTGGATCCTTGTCTTTTTTCATACATATGAAAACATGTTTTCGATCACTCAAATCTTTTATTATGCATGATGTATATTTGTGAGTTGGATACTTACCCTTGCGAGCCCATTTTTGTGTTGTGAGTTGCTTATAGGTTCTTGGCAAGGATGCTAGCAGGAAAGGGAAGTGTTGTCAGAAATTTTCTACAGGAAAAGGGTTGCAGTCGTGATGAAGAATCTCGCGGCCATGATGTTTGAGAATGGTGGTCATGACAAAGCTTTTTAGCGCGAAAAACAGAGTTGGTTCTGTGGTCCTCTCTCCTTTTGGGCTCTATAAAAGGGGACCCACTGGTTTAGATCCCACTGCCTGAGATATTCTCTATTCTCCTTGTCTTTCAATGGCTTGTTCTTTCAACAACTCCCTCTTGTCGTGGATGGGCGAGTTCTCCTTGGTCGAGCATAAAAACTTCGTCAACTTTGGCCTGGATGCGCTATTCTCTTTGAAGATCATGAGAACTGACTGGCCTCTTCTGAGAGGGGCCACTCATCTTTGGGATCTCGACGTGCATGTGTTTCGGATATGAGGAGTTATGCCTGACGGTGTAAGACTTTTCCACTAATCTTGAGATTTTGTCTCGAGACGGTGTCATAGTTCCTACTCTATTTTTGAGTCCTAAGGATCAGTTGATGCAGCTTTATGGCTCCCCTAAGCATGAGGCTTCACTGGAGTTCTTGATGTGGCTCGAATGATTGGCTGATTCCAACCCCTTCAGCTCTAGCGTTGTTATGCTCTTTGTATCTGTTTATTGGCCCGTTTTCATCTGGGGTCTTTTAATGGACGGGCTAGCTTTTCTTTGGTGGACGTAGCTTATCAGATTCACGAGGGTCGGGATCCCATTCCACTAGTCCTTGCTGAGACATTTCTCGGGCTTGACGTGATTCGTACTGAGGGTGCCCCTTGCTTCGCGAGCAGTGCTTTACTGCCACAGGTATTCACTCGACTTTTCTTTTTCCGTATTTCTCTCTATTTTTCCACTCAGCTCTCCTTTTCCTATGTTTCTCTCTATCTTTTCCCTCTCAACTCTCTTTTTTCTATGTTTCTTTCTATCTTTTTCGCTCAGCTCTCCTTTTTCTGTGTTTATCTCTATCTTTTCCCTCTTAACTATCCTTTTTTGTATATTTCTCTCTAGTTTGGCTGATGAAGAAGGTGAACTTGCTGAAGAAGCCTATATCTGATAGCTATAGTATAAAGTCCTCTGTCCATCGTCGAGCTTACCGTATCTACACCTACTGAAGCTGCTTAGAAGGATTATTTGAGCTCTCTGACTGGGGAGGACATCTCCTGGCTATACCCTGGGCTGAAGATAACTTTCATGACAATTGTCACTGTGGGTCACTCGGGGATTCTGTTGGTCGGCTTAAAACTAGTCACTTTCTATCATTCATATCGCATTCTTTGTCAATTTGGGTATACTTAGATCAAACCTAACACTGCTGTGAGTCATCTGTACAGTTCTACACATCGAGTCCCTTTTTTGGGTCAATACCAACGGGCTTGTCCTTCTCGACTGAGGATTCTAATCAGCAGAGAATTTGACAGCAGCCTTTCTGACGACTACAAGGCTTAGTTTGGGAGCAGAGAATTTGACAGCAGCCTTTCTGACGACTACAAGGCTTAGCTTAGGATAGAATTAGAGCGCAATGCAAGGCAGGGAGGAGACGCAAAGAGGAGAAGGAATTTACTTTTCTTCGTTGTACCTCAATATTTTATTTGCTTTCTCTTCTTTTCTTTTCTTTTTTTAGGATGGGGACTTGCAATTCTCTCTTGTTTTTAGAATCAATTGAATCAGTAAAACTTTTTAATGAAAGTTTCTCCGCTTCTAGTTTGTGATGATTTCTAAAACTGTTCCTTAGATTTTTGTTTTTCTAGTATAACCAATTTATTAGAAAAACATAAAGTAAGCTTTTGCATTAATCGACTACTTAAAACATGATTAAAGAGGAGAGCTCCGAACAAAGGTTTGGGCTGAACTTCTGATAGAAGCTACCTACGTATCCCGAAGAAGGGAATCAGGCCATGACGTAGTTCGAGACTTGGGTTGCACTCGGGTATCAACACTCTGCTTTTCATTACCCTAACTCTTGTCAAGGTTGTCCTTTCGGGTTTTCGGCCCTGCGGGCTACTCTAACTTTTACCTGGGCCGCCTTTACGATTTTCAAACCAGCGAGCTTTTCTCTTTATTTCTATTTTTCTCTCTAGGATAAAATATTTTAAGCTGATCTGAGTTGATTGGTGTAGAAAAGACATTCCCATCAAGATTCATAAGGATAGCGATTCCTTCTGACACCAGGATTTTGATAAAATAATGCCTAGCCCAAATTAAGTTTGAACTTACCCCTTGGATCGAAGATCGGGGCTGAGGACCAAATCACCTTCTTTCAAATTTTAAGACTTAACCTTCCTGTTAAAATGCATGAATAATGCTCTGAGTCTCCTTTCAACGAAAAAAAGTAACTCTTCGAACCTATCCCTCTAGCAATCTAATTCGGGAATACTACTGTAAGCCATAATCCTTAAGAACGAAATCTCCAGCTCTATGGATAGGACTACTTCCATCCATAAACCAATGCATAGGGTGTTGCTCCAGTGGAGGTCCCGATTGACATTCGATATCCCCAAAATGCGAATGGCAGCTTCTCCGGCTAATCCCTACTTCCTTCTATTATTTTTTATAGAATCTTTCTTTACATTTTCGTTGGCAACTTCCATAGGTCCATTGATTTGCGGTCTATACGGGGAAGACTTATGAGCGGTGATTCGATACTCATCTAAGAGATCCAAAAATTTTGCCTTGGAGGCGAGAACCACCATCAGAAATTATCTCGTGCGGGACCTTGTACCGATATATAAGATTCTCCTTAATGAACTTGGCTACCTAGGAGGCCTTCAGAGTAGAAAGCATCTTCGATCCACTTCGTGAAGTTGTCAATTACTACAAGGATAAACTCATATCTGTTCGATCTCTTGGGTGTGATCCTTCCTGTCACGTTAATCCCCCAAACTGAGAATGGCCAAGGTGATGTCATGTTACAGAGCTGAAATGGTGGCACATGCATGAGGCTCGCGTGAACTTGACATTTTCAGTATATTCAAACAAACTAGTGATGGTCTGTTTCTATCGTCATCCAAAAGTATCCTTGGCGCAGGACCTTTTTAGCTAACATCATCCCACTTATGTGAGGTCCGCAAACTCCTCTGTGAACTTCTCTCATCAACTCGTATCCTTCTTTCGTGTAAACGCAGAGTTATTAACTCCTAGATATCCCCTCTTTTATAGCCCCCCCACATATCACAAACTGCGTAGTGACTCTCTTGATAGCTCTTTGATCCTTCTTGCTGGCTCGACTAGAATACTCTCCCTTCTCAATGAAATTCCAAATGTCGTGATACCAGGGTAGTCCATCATTGACTTCTTAGGTAGTGAAGATATTACTGATTGTAGGTGTATCCCTCTGTTGAATCTCCATGGTTCTCATCCTTATCCTAGGTGGCATGTCTATCGTTGACGCTAAAGTAGCCAATGCTTCGGCAAACTTATTATGTAGTCTCAAAACATGGGTGAACACTACACTCTCAAAGCAGGGAATCATTAACTCAAGTTCTCGATGATACTGGATCAACTTTTCTTCTTTAACCTTCCACTCTCCTTTTGCTTAGGAGACGACCAAAGCTAAGTCTCCCATGACCTCTAATTTTCTTGCCCCTAGTTCCAAGACGACTTCTAATCTGGTTAAGTAAGCTTCATACTCGGCCTAATTGTTAGTGACCTCAAAACTCAACTTAAAAGGCAAAGTGATACGGGAATCATTGGGACTAACTAAAGATATCTCTATCCTATACCCATATTGGTTCGAAGCTCCGTCGAAGTACAAGGTCCACATATCCTTTTCAATTTTCAACACTTGTTCATCAGGAAACTCAAACTCGGGCTCTTCTTCTCCTTTAATAGGATGGTCGGCCAAGAACTCAGCAACAGCTCTCCCTTTCACTAATTTTCTCGTGAAATACTACAAATCAAACTCGGCTACCATCAGCAACCACCGGGCTAACTTTCCTATCAAAGCTGGTTTCTCGAAGAGATACTTGAGCGCGTCTATCCTTGAGATCAGAACAACTCGGTAGCTAGCATGTAATGGTGTAATTTTTTAGATGCCTAAACTAGTGCTCAACAAGTCTTTTCCAAAGGTGTATACCGACATTTGCATTCTGTCATCTTTTTGCTTAGGTAGTAGACATCTCTTTCTACCTTGGCTTTATCTTGTTAAGTGAGCATACATCCTATTGTTGAATCAGTCAAGGACAAATACAGTATCAAAGGATTACCGGGTTCTGGTGGCGATAGGACTATAGGCTCTTGCAAGTAATGTCGTATAGCATCGAAAGCGCCCTGGCACTGCTGATCCCATAAAAAATTAGTCCCGTTCTTCAAGAGTCGAAACATGAGTTCACAGGCCGTGGTTAGTTTAGCTATAAATCGATTGATAAACTGAATTTTTCCTAGAAAGCTCCTTACATCCTCTTGAGTTTCTGCTTGACAGGCTCAGCGTCGGAATAGAGAGGGATTTGGTGTTACACGATATCAGGGTCAATTCTAGGCATATCTTCGTAGAACCATGCGAAAACATCTTTAAATTCTTTTAATAAAAGGGCTAACTACTCATGTTCTTCCGAAGAGAGTGCAGAACCATCCTGAACTATCTGCGGATCCTTTTTATTACTAAAATTTATTGAAATAATTTCTTCCATTTTCGGTTTAGCTCGCATTTCTTCTTCCTTTTCAATTAAATGTTTTAATACTTGGGGGATATCCCCCTCGAATTCATTAAAATTTTCAGAATATATGCAAGATATTTGAGGCACAACAAAATAAACAAAATTCGGATTCATTTCATTAATTTCAATTGGGGTTACAATTTCAGACTCGAAATAAAAAAGGACTCGGGATGCCAGTGGGTACATTTTTGACAGATTTATCATCATAGGAACCATTTACAGACTAGATCAAAAAGGACTCGACAGAATCAAATTTTCATTCACTTTTCACATCATGCGTACCGAAAGACTCAAAAGACTGAATCTTTTACATTTTAGCAGTATCCATGATAAGTACAATATAATCCGTAGGGGCGTCGGCATCCATCATCAGCATGTCCTCTTCTTCTTTGTTACCTATACACACTTAGACCATCTCTTCATCGAAGAAAGAACCCAAATCTCCCCCTTCGTAATGAACAACCTAGTCTGTTGGCACTTTTTCAGTGAATCTTATCTGTCATATCTCTACTTCTTCCTCATTATTAGAGAACTGGTGGCCAAAAAAGATTTCCAGCCCTAACAACTTTTGATTAGTCTTCTCCTCTATCCATGGTTCGAAAAACCCACAGTAAGGGAAATCATCCCCTTATTTGATACAACGTCCGTTCAATGTCGGCCCATACTTCCCATCTTTGGTTCTTCCAACTTTGGCTTGTACCCAAGTCCATAACCATGGCGATTGTAATTCACGGGATTTGGTTTCGAGACTCCTTGTAGGTGATTTCCTAGTCCCATTCCTGGAAAATAGGGCATTCCTTTCATCATGGCCACGACTTTTGGGTTCACATAGTTTTCTTCAATATTCATCAAAACTTACACAACCTTAGTCTCATCGAAGTTAAACCCATTTTGGAGGAGATCCTCCTCCCCATGTTGAATCTCGAGGAGTGGGGTAATGTCACTAAGCCGGGTTGGCAAGCCAGTTTCACCCGGAATGGTGACAGTTACTTCTTTCTTGATCAGCTTCACTTTTTGGTGCAGGGTCGATGAAGCTTCTCTAACTATTGGATCATGTAGCCATGGTCGTCCCAATAAATGATTGAATGAGGCTAGCACATCGAGAACATGGAATTCTACCTCACTTTCCAAAGTTCTCATTGTCACATCGAAAGTTTCTAAGCCCAACACATCTCTTCTTGTGTTATCGTACGTCCGTACTCCCTGTGCACTCAGCTTGAAGTCTTGCATCTTCAACCCCAAACAATAAGTAGTTCATAGTAGGCACATATTGAGGGCAAAACTATTGTCAACCAAGACGACCGACACCCATTTCCCCAAACACTAAACAGTCAATTGTAGCAACTTGTTATGTGATGGTCCCTCTGTCGGAAAGTCTTTGTTACTAAAGGAGATAACATTAGACTGCTTCTTGGGTATAAGCATTCCAACTAGCTAGTGGGGGGATACAATAATCTGGATGTCTATGCTATTAAGAGCCTTCGAGACAGCCTGTCGGCGCTTATTGGATGCCACATGTAGTCCCCAAATGATCATATTAGCCTACGTCTTCTTGAGCTACTTCAAAACTATGTCTTCCTCTTCATTGTTCTGTTTCTCTGCTTACTTTCTTGATTCCTCTATGCCCCTACTTGGCTACCTATTTTCCAGCTTTACAGGCTTAAAATGCTTTTCGCTTCTTGTCAGGTGTTCTATCTGTTTTTTGGGCTCCTATAGACCTTCAAACTGGTCAGTTACTTCTCGAATTTAAGCCACCAGGTATTCCTTTCCTTGAAATGTTCAGAAGTTGTCTATGCTTGTCTTTCCTTGATTGTGTTCTTCACTAATTCCTCCGGCTCCCCAAAGATCTTCCTTGATTCTCATTACATTTTGAGCAAACCAATGGGATTCTGCACTGATAAGCAGTCTCTACTTCAAAGAGTTGTGGCAGTGATACCCCATCAAACGGGTCTTCATAATTGTTTGGTGGGGAAGGACCCCAAGGTTCCTATGGGCCTCTATGGTCATATGGTTCCTCTATAATTGGGTGCCATTCTGGCACATCCTCTCCTTCGTCGTATTCTATATCCATGAATTCCTGCTCTATCTCTTTCAATTCCCACATGACATTCTCTTCTTGGTACTCCACTTCGAGAGAGCATAAGACTGGTTCCTCGGGTAGAGGTGTTCTTGGTTTCGGTTCATGAAGATAAACGATGTATATAGATGGATCAAACATGGAACTTACGATTCCCAACACATTCACCTGAGGTGAGTTCTTTTCTTTCTATTCCTGCTCCTTCTTCTTCTCTGTTTCCTCCCTGGCCGGTAAATTTTCTTCCTATTTACTCTTGCAGTCGACCTCCTTTACTTTCAAAGATTCTCCTACCTCTGATACTGCTTTATCTGCCTCTTCAACTCTAAAACTCAAATCGGCTTTCCCGTACCAGGCTGCCCCTTGCTGCCAGGCTGTATCATCACTTCGAACTGTCGAGACATGCCATTTGATGTCAATTTTAGCTTCCTCCAGCTCATTTAACGCCTCAAGGCATGCCAAATCTTCTCATAGACATCTGATCTCTTCATCCTCTTCATTATCGCTGTCGAAGCGGGGAAACCTTTCTTCCTTATGAACTACGCAGATCGAGAAATCTTGAAAGTCATCATCTACCAGTTCCTTGATAAAGTCATTGATTAACAACACATCTCAGTCAGATGGAAAATCTACAACAGGTTTTGGTTCTATCACATGGATTATGAACTTTGTGGGATCAAAACCTTCTGCCCCTCCTTCAATAACATTCACATTCTGCTGAGTTATGTGATTTGGCAAGGGATTGGTGGTTACATTCGGTTTTTGTGCGGGTGTAGGTGGGGGCATCACCTTGTTATCTATCAGATTTTAGATTTTATGCCGAAGTCTCATGCAATTGTTGGTTAAATGACCATGCCCTTTGTGGAAGGCATGGTACTGGGTTGGATTATACTGTGGTGGCAAAGGAATTGGTGGCAAGGTCGGCTCCAAAGATTTGAGAAGGTGTTTCTCAATGAGACTACTAAGGACAGTGGAAAGCAGGACTCCCAAAGGAGTGAAAGTTCTTCTTGAAGTTCTTTGCTGACTAAATTGTTCGGGTTTTGGGTTTAGGATGTTTACTTCAAAAACTTGATCATTGGGAACGTCGGTGAAGTTATTATTGACTCGATTAGGGTCATTAGTGCATGGTTTCTTTACCCTTTGACTTGATCTCGCACCTTTTATTGCCTCTAATTGAATGGAAATTTCAGCATTAACTCCCTTATTAAGCAATTGTTCAAATGTGATCGAAGGATTTCTTAGCATCTTTACAGCCTTAGTTCTCCTTTCATTGGATTGAGTCTTGTTCTCGATAGATGAACTCAACAGATCATTGACTTGAGCTTGAAGTTGCTGGCATTGATATTGGTTTTGGATTTGCTGAGCCTGTAAGAGTTGGATTTGTGTTTGGCATTAAGTCTGAACCTTGGCCTGGTTGTTCACTACTGTACTGATCTAGTCTAATGTTCATTGTAGGTCCATAATTGCCCTCATCATATCAGCTATTATCAATTTTGGATCTGTTATCGAGAATATAGATTTTGACTATTCTACACATTTAAGCCTTTCTCTCGGAGATCGAGCCCAAGTGTATATAGGATATTCTTTGCACAGAGCCATTATCCCAGGTCTCTGAACTTAAAGGACTCTGGTAAATCGGAGGATTTATTAGCCAGGCCTAAACTCGAAACAGCTCGCTCTCGATGACGAATCAAGAAAACAAAAACTAATCCTAATCGGGGTGCTAATTATACAAACAAAAGCATCCATAAAAGAAAATCACATAATCCTAATAGATTTATTGGTCCTAAAGGAAATGGTTCTAAGAAACTATATCTACATAAGAAGGTTAGTAGGTCTCCACTCAGTGTACCTTTTGAATAGAGTCAAGAATATACCTTTCAATGCTAGGAATGGTGTAAGGCATGGTCAAATGGTATGAAATAACTTTTTTTTGCCACATTTATGGAAGCATGTGGCCAGAAAGCTTGCCTGCTTCCCCGATAAAATACCGAGACAGTAAACTGACTGGGGTATTAGGTAGGCGAAGCAAAGGTTTGAGAACAAAGTACACAAATATGCAAATACAAATACCAATAAAAGGTTTACAATAGGAACTATTGACATTTCAAGTTAAGCCCTCTTATGATTTTCTTTTGAAAAACTAGTCCCCAACGGAGTCGCCAGAAAAACTACAGGCGCTTTGTTTATTCATGGGATGCATCGGATATCTATTGTTTTTAGAAAAACGGTCTTTTTTTTCAAAATAATAAAATCCAAGATATCCGAGTGCATTTTTTAGAAAAATAGAGTCGCCACTTGATTTTTGAGAAAAACCAACAAAAATAAAAAGAAGGCTGCAGGTTTTTAAAAACATAACTAGAGAAAAAGAGGGTTCGGGGGATAAGGTACAAAAAGGGAAGGTGTTAGGCACCATTTTTGCCCAACCATGAGGTTAGCCTCTACTTTGTCAGTATTGATCTTTATTGCAAATTTTTTAAAGGTAACATATACAGAATGGGAGATTAAAGAAAGTTCAAACAAAAGCAAGCAAAGAAACAAAATTCTAACTACGATCCTGGGTCATGCAATTTGATTATTATTTCTAGATATGCCACACGTATCGTTTGAGCAAATCAAAGCAAAAAACATGCGAGGAAGCGGTGAAATGAACAAATAAAGGTCTAAGGGTCATGCAACAATGTTTCTGTCCCTATCATGCTATGAACAGGCTATATAGAATAAATAGAAAAGATTTGCACACCATTTTTGAGCTACTCGATATACATAAAACTCACGGTCGTAACAACAAATATTGTGGTCATGACAAAATAAGTCACAAAACATGCGGCCGTGACGAATATAAGGCTACTGTGAAGAACAGAATAAAAAATCTCACTGCCGTGACAAATAAAAGTCGCGGCCATGATTTCTAAGGGTCCAGAAAGAGCATATTCAACGTACAAGGCCTAAAACAAACTCAAATAGATAGGATATGCAGGACAAAGACCATAACCCATTTATTCCAAGTTAAATCATCCATCCTTCATCCTTTATACAAATAATAACTCAAAGCAGAATGCAAATGATGTTAAAAGAAGATAATAGAGCATACGTGTAGACACCCCAATTTGACCCCGCCCAATCTTAGGTGAATCCAATAATGAAAACAAGTGAAATAGTGCCTCGATACAATCCTCGGGAAGTGATCCAAGCTCGGTATTTGAACCTGGAACCTTCGAACCAATGAAATTTTGTCGAACCATCAAAACTTGCTGCCCAAGTAAGGCAACCGCCAACTTGCATTGTGCCGACCGCCATAGAACTTTGTAGAAACCCTAGCTAAAAGTGACGACTGCCACCTTTCATCATGGCGACCGCCAACTTCCATTGTGGCGACCACCGTAGAACTTTGTGGAACCTTTCCAAAACATGACGACTGCCAACTCCAAATGGCCTGACGTTTTCCAAAACGTGGCAACACCTCATTGGTTGAAGAATTATATAAATACCGTACCCCAGCGTACGTTTTTAGTACGAATTTTGAGTGAGAGAGACTCTGCCGATACATCGAGCGATCCCGAGCCTCGACGCCGAAGTCCTACCGAAATACCGAGTCCCGAACCTCCAATACCTACAATTGAAGTCTTAGCTTGGAATCAGCACCCGAGGATTGAAGCACATTCCCTGTCACGCCCCAAACTCCTGGCCACGTGAAACACCCATAAGCAACCATACAAGATACCCAAATCGACAATATATTCTCAATTTAAACCATACATGCATTGTATATAAATGCCAAACGACAACATTACACGGCTCCAACGCCCATAAAACATGTTATAAACATACATGTAACAAAACTAACAAAAAGGAAGACTACAGCTCTTCCACCTCTTCAGCACCTGTAGATCAACCTCCGTGACTGGTACTTGAAAGAAAACAAATCCCACACCGTGAGCGAAAGCTCAGCAGATTCTAAACAACACATGCGACATAAGCTAAACATGCTCGATAAACGAAGTGCAGTTCTCGACTCTCTTTCAAGCCAATAAAATAATTTGAAAACCGTTTTAGATCACGACTCACCAGAGCCAAAAAACCATTTTCACATGTAAGGGAAAGCGAGGATAAAAACCATTTGTCGACTCATTAGAGCCTTGAAAACAATTCGTGTATTACGACTCCTATAGGCCGATAATACAGTATTTCGACTCCCGTAGGCCGATAATACAGTTTTAAAAAAATTGGTCTATCCGTCCCAAAAATGCAATACATGCAATCCATGAACACGTGCCTCTTCAGGACCTCGTTTCATCCTTCAGATATCGCACACACACACACCCCTACACCACGCACGCAACCCATGCAACACATCTTCACGGACTTTCACCGTAGGACCGCAGCCCCAACTAATGCATCTTCTCAGACTTTCACCGAAGGACTGCAGCCCCCAATCGCACACACCGGCTTTCGCAGCCTACCTCGTGCACTGGCTTTCGCAGCCTACCTCGTGCACCGGCTTTCGCAGCCTACCTCATACACCCACACATGCACACGTGCATCATCAACCAAGATTTTACATCTACTGGATCACAGATTTATCTAATCCATTTCATACACATGAAAACCTAAGCCAGGAATTAAAGTGTATAACCACGTATCAACACGACGCTCCACAAACCACATCACATGCCTATAAAATCCTAGGTTTTAAAACATAAACCACGTTACACATAACAATTGATATCACAATCACGTTATCCACTTACGTATTCTGTACATAAATAAACAGTTCTAAATACGCATATAATCATGTATAACAATACATCACGACGCCACCTGCCAAAACAACCGACATCCATTCACGGGACAACCCACACGACCACCACCGGCCAAAACACTCTCAACATGACCATCACAAGCCCACGACGCTTACGAGCGCCAACACAACCCGACAGCAAACCATGCACCCAACCATGCACCAACAAGCCGCATCTACCATGCACATCACCCACGAGGGCAACACTCAAACGCACACCTAGGGCCACAGCACGACCCCCGAAACCACCACACAACTGACCAAACCCCAAAAGGAATCCACAGGTAATTAAATCAAGTAATTCCCATAAATTAATCAATTGAATACCATAGGACACCAATCGAAAACCAAGAAAACAACCCACAACCACAAACCACCAGCCCACAGCTTCAGTCGACTGGACCCAAC
>JAUMHN010400521.1:0-15928 GCA_032360265.1 Heliamphora ciliata
ACTATGCATTCATTCATCACAAATATAAATATAAAACCACGAATGTAAAAACATCTCAAATGTTTCTCATTAATATGTCAGGGATCAAGAATGAAAAAAAACTAAAAAATAAGGTTTTTCAGTATACATTCCTAACAGCCTGTATCCCCAACAATCTCCGAAAAGGATTAACGTTCGAGCATCAGGTTGACCAGGCAAGGTGGGTTTGAAGAATAATGCATATGCATGTGAAAATGCAAATGAGAAATTCTTATTAAGAACCAATGATGTTTTCGAATCTAACCCTCTTATTTAGTTTTAGAAACCAGTCCCCAGCAGAGTCGTCAGAAAATACTGTGGCGTTGGGATTTAGGGGTTTTGAAAATACTTCAAAAATATGGGGATTCAAAGATGTTTGAAAATTGCTTTAACACCTTGAAAGCCAATATTTGAAAATCTCTTTTTATTGAAAATAGAGTCGCCACTTAGTTTTTAAAAAAAAACTAAGAAAAACAAAAGAAAAATGGCTTACTGGTCTTGAAAACGTTAACCAGAGAAAGAGGGTTCGGGGGCTAAGGTACGAATCGAAAAAGGTGTTAGGCACCCCATTCGCCCAACCATGAGGTTGGCCTCTACTAATCATTATTGGCTCTTTAATAGAATTTTTCAAATGCATGCAAATAAAGAAAGTTAGAGGCAAAGAGGGAATATTCAAAATTAGATATGAAAAATAAATAGAATATGTACATAGCACTCCAAATTAAAATAAATATTAAATGAAAAATCTTAATTCCTAAGACATGCAATTTCTAACTAAAGGATACATGAAGCATACCCATGTGCAATATTGTCTAAACAACCTAAACTAACATGATCTGGTTAAAAGATCAAATATGCTAAGTTGCTAAAATTATCTAAACATGAATTTGCTACAAAAATAAGCTAAACTATTCTAAACATGCACTTAAAGAAAATAACCAAAACATGCATAACATTAACATGGTGAATTAATAAAAGAAATGAGAAATGCAATATAAGAGATATAGAAAAGAGAAAATTCTAAACTAAAGAAAAGTTTACTTAACAAAGAAATTTAAAATAGGGGTTTTATAATAAAAGAGGGTTTGAAGAATTGAATGAAAGAAGAGCTTTGTAAAAGAAAACTTATATTAACCAGACAAAGAAAATAAAATAAAAATAAAAATAAAATTATATTAACCTTTAAAGATTAGCTTAAAAGACTTTTGCGATTTTTTAGGTTTAGTAAGAGAAAAAGAAAGATAACATAAAACTATAAGAAAATAAAGTTTTAAAAAGAAAATAAAATGGAGCTTAAGAGAAAAGAAAATACTAACATTAAAAGAGAAGCAATGCCAAATCGGACATAATAAGATAATTAAAGCTAATAATAAAAAAAACAAAGAGGAAATGAAATGCTTAGAAAATATAATTGCATTACTATAAAAAAAAAGAGAAGAAAATAAAGCTATTAAAAGAGTACTAAACTAATATTATAAGAAAAGAAAATAATGCATTAAAAGGAAATTGGAGCCATTATTATAAGAAAAAAAAAGGAAATGAAAGTAAGTGTTAGTAAGAAAAATTAAACTAGTGCTAGATAGACGAAAGAAACTAATAACTAATAAATGAAAGCAAAATTACTACATTAAAATAAAAAGAAAAAGAAAAAGAAAATAATTGATGCTAAAAAGATAAATGGATTAATTGCAGCTATTCATTTTATATGTGAAATGTTATATTATTTACTATATTCACATAAATGTAAGTGCATTACTATAACAATTAACAACATTATTGAGTTGTAATTGTCAAAATATATTAGCACCAATGAATGGATTAAAGACAATGTGCTCAGTATGGATGTGTGGAATAAGTGATTAATTTAAAAGACTAAATTCAACAAAGTAAAATAAGCAATAAACAATGTGAGCTATATAAGTAAAGGAAATGTGCAAATTGAAAATGAAAATTAACCCGACCACTCCAAAAGAAAGAAAGTGTAGTTTAGAAAGATCGGGGATCTAAACGGGATACCTAAATTGCCTGGGAATTCTCAAGTTGTGGAATGTTCTTCAATTGGTCGATCTTGGAGTTGTCGGTCGCCACAATGCAAGTTGGCGGTCATCGTATTTTTTAAAGGTTCCACAAAGTTCTATGGCGGTCGCTATAATGGAAGTTGGCGGTCGCCATTATGGGAGTTGGTGGTCGCCACTTTTGGTTAGGGTTTCTACAAAATTCTATGGCGGTTGCTGTGATGGAATTTGGCGGTCGCCTTACTTGGGCAGAAAGTTTTGATTGTTCGTCAAAATTTCATTGGTTTGAAGGTTTCAGGTTCAAATACTGAGCTTGGATCACTTCCCGAGGATTGTACCGAGGCACTATTCCACCTGTTTTCATCATCGAATTCACTTAAGATTAGGCAGAGTCAAATTGGTGTGTCTACAATGGGGTGAGGGATATTTTGAGGAATCTTAGATACAAGGTTTAGAGGTTTTACTTACTTGTTTTGAGAGATCAAAGAATGGTGGAGGATAGGTTTGGACTTAACTTTAAAACTGTGGTCTCCAAATACCCCTTTCTTGGATCCCTCATTCTTCTTCTTCTTCTTTCTTCTCTCAAACCTCCATGGAAACTCAAGAACTACTATATTCCGGTCTTCCTCCCTCTCTCTCCACCGAAATATTCAAGGAAAAGAAGGTGTTTGGGCTTAGCTTATATAGGAAGTGTTAGGGAACATGGCATTTAAAGTTTTTATACTTCTCTCTCTCCTTCACATGGCTTATTTAATGTAGTTCAAGTGGTTAGGGGACAAAATCAGATTTTGGGAGGCTAAAATACAGCTAGGGTTAGCTAGGGTCAAGGGATTTTTCTTGCTTTGCGTGCCCCTATTGTGCAGAAAATGCATTAAAAGTTAATTTGATGTATATTTTTGGTATATTTTTCTACTGAAATCTATTATATTAATATGTTTATGATAAATATAGTATTTCCATGTATTATCATAGTTTCTATAGCAATTGATTAAATAGATGTAGTCTTTTAAGTCAAATTAAGCTGTTTTGGTAATATATGACTTTTTGACTTATTTTGTTGTGTATGAACTTCAATAATAATTTGTTTACTTTTTTTGACTTATAACACTATATTATTAGGTATATTACTTTTTCAACAAGTATGGGATCATCATAATGCTTCATTTAATACATTTTTCATCATTTAAAGCTAAAAAGAAGTAAAAAAAAGTCACTTTTTGGCACATCCCCCAAGGTGGTTGGCCACTAAGGGGAATTTTTAGCATTTTTTATGTTATTTTATCTTTTACTACATAATTGTACTTAAATTCTTGATTTAGGGTATCCACATGTCAAAATTTAAGTTTTTAAGGCTTTTTACTATACTAGGGGCAAAATGGTCATTTTACCCTATTTATGAGAATTTTTTATTTTTAATTTATTATTTCATGATATATACTTAATTTAGAATGTTAGGAGACTCTCTGGATGTTAAGGCTTTATTGCCTGAGTTTTGAACCTTTTTAAGATTTTTGGGCCGAACTTAGAGTTTTCGATTCGAGTTAGGGTTCTGAACTACTTCTGTGTTCTATGGTCTCGTGAACGATCTGTCACTAACACTAGGGTCTGAGCAGGGTCATTACATGGGTCGTTATCAATAGGATTGTTACAACTAGGGTCTGTACCGGGTCGTTACAATTAATGAGAAATAGCAATGTGTTTAGTGTGAATACGTAAATTAAGAAATTAATTAAAGTAACTAAATTACATGAGAAAAACTAAGTAATAAACAAAGTTAACTATAAAAACGAAAGAAATACACGAAATGAGATTGAACTTAACTCGATCACTCCAAAAGAGAGAGAATAGAGTTAAAAAGATCGGGGATCCAAACAAAATACCTAGATTACTAAGGAATCCTCAAGTCGGGGAATGGCAATGGGCAATTCATTCCTTGAGCGATAATCCAAGCTAGGTTTTTAGAACTTTGGTATCGGGGGTTTAGCTCTCAGTACTTCGACAGAATTTCTGCGTCGGGCTTTGGATTGCTTGGCGACTCAGCAGAGCTTCTCTCACTAAACTTCTCTCTAAAATCCTGTCCTGAAAACGTACGCCGGGGTACGAGATTTATAAAATTCTTCAACCAATGAGATGCTAACACGTTTTGGGACACATCAAGCCAATTGGAGTTGGCGGTCTCCAGGTCATAAGTTGGCGGTCGCCATGTTTGAAAAGGTTCCAAAAGCTTCTATTGGCGGTCACCACAATGCAAGTTGGCGGTCACCATGTTGGAGGTGATGGTCGCCATTTTGGGCTAAGATTTCCAAGAAGTTTTATTGACGGTCGCCACAATGAACATGGCGGTCGCCACAAAAAGTGAAAGTTTCAAAATTGTTCTATTGTCGGTCACCACATTGGAGTTCGTGGTTCAAAAAGATTTCATTGGTTTGAAGGTTTTGATAATTGAGTTCAAATACCGAGCTTTGGATCATTTCTCGAGGATCGTACTGAGGTGCCATTTTAACTGTTTTCATCATTGAATTCTCCTAAGATTGGATGGGGTCAAATTGGAGTGTCTACAATTGCCCCTCTTTGATATAACTTGCATAGCAACGCGTGATATAAGTTATATCAAAGACCTAGAGACAACATCTATTTAACTGAGCCATCAATCTTAGGCCACAAACATACAAGCATGCATATGATGTTGGTCGTACTCAAATTTTTATTGAGCTGCCTATGTACCCCTTTGCTAGGGATCAAATCAAAACGTAATTCTTGGGACAAAATGCAAGGATAAGAAATATGATGCATATGCCAACACGATGTAGATGATAACATGATGCAAATGTTGGTATGATCAAATAAATCCTTAAAATCAAATTAAGATCTAAAGGGAGAAGATCTAAAGGGAGCACAAACAAATAAGTCAAAGATCAAGTCAAGATCTAAGAACTCGGCTGGGGATAAAATAATTAAAAGGATCGAGTCAAGATCCTAAAAATTATCTTAACCAAAAAAAAAAACGACGAATTGGTTAGGTCGAGTCAAGACCTAACAATTTCGGGACGAAAACGGGATAAAAATAACTAAAAGTCAAGTCATGACTTAAAATTAAATTTATCGAAAGAAAACATGAATTAACAGGTCGAGTCAAGACCTAAAAATTTGGGACGAAACATGGGATAAAAATAATTAAAAGTCAAGTCACTGCTTGAAATTAAATTTATCGGGATGAGAAACCATCAATTAATAGATCGAGACAAGACCTAAAAATTTGGGGTAAAACACGGGATAAAAATAATTGAAAACCAAATCACGGCTTAAAATTAAATTTATCGGGAGAAAAAATCATAAATTAATAGATCGAGTCAAGACTTAAAAATTCGGGGTGAAACACGGGATAAAAATAATTAAAAGTTAAGTCACGGCTTAAAATTAAATTTATCAGGAGGAAAAATCACGAATTAATAGGTCGAGTCAAGACCTAAAAATTCAATATGAAACACGGCATAAAAATAATTAGAAGCCAAGTCACGCCTTTAAATTAAATTTATCGGGAGAGAATACCACAAATCAATAAGTCGAGTCAAGACCTAAAAATTCAGGATGAAACACAGGATAAAAATAATTAAAAGCCAAGTCACGACTTTAAATTAAATTTATCGGGAGAGAATATCACAAATCAATAAGTCGAGTCAAGATCTAAAAAGTCGGGACAAAACACGGGATAAAAATAATTAAAAAACAAGTCACGGCTAAAAATCAAATTTATCGGGAAGGATAATCATAAATTAATAGGTCGAATCAAAACCTAAAAATTCAGGACGAAACACAGGATAAAAATAATTAAAAATCAAGTCACGGCTTAAAATTAAATTTTTCGAGAGAAAAAAACACGAATCAATAGGTTGAGTCAAGACCTAAAAACTCTTGATGAAACACGGGATAAAAATAATTAAAAGTCAAAATACGGCTTAAAATCAAATTTATCCGGAGGAGAAAACCATAAAAAAGATAAGGATTAAATCAAAAATACAAATTACTTGTGCAAAACACACGAAAATCATTTTTTTTTTTGGAGGAACATCCGCAATTTTAAAATTATTTCTAAAGAAAAAAAAACACAAGATTTTCTCCAAATAATTTTGGAAAACACCCAAGAATATCTTTAGAAGAACACACACACAAAATAAGAAAAATTATTTTTAAGGGGAGTTATTTTTTTGGAAATCATTTTTATTAACAAAATATTTTTGAAAATAACACGTAAAAAAAGAAAATAAACTTGACACAAAAAAAAAGCACACACACATTAAAACACACAATAATACATTAAAAGCCCGAAACAAACCCCTCAAAACCCCAAATCCATGATATAACCGTTGACAGCCTGGCGACCGCCGAGACAAAATCCGTCTAACATGGCGGTTGCCATCTCAAAATCCTTACAACATGGCGGTCGCTATGTGTCGCTTCACAAACATGGCGATCGCTCACTTTGGAAGTAGCGACCTCTAACTCCGGGTGTGCATAAGGCCCTTAGGCACATGGATCAGGCCTCATTCTCTCACTCCACTCTCTCTTTAGCTTCTAAACACTCTCGCCTCTCTCTAACCTTCCTCTTGCTCCTTTAGCTTCTTGTGCCCTTTCCTCTTTTCTCTTTTGACATGGTGGGCCACGGACACCTTGAGGACATCGCGGGCGCCATCTGAGGCTCATCCGCGAGTGAGAGCTCCGTTATGGGGACTCTCGAGGGCACGACCTCCAGCCTTCCCGTCGGTGGGGTTACCACCACGTAGCCCTTTGTCCCGATGGATGCCCTTGTGTTTGAGGCGGAGCGTGCCTCGTGCCGTGTCACTAAGGAGGAGGCACGAGTAGCTGCCGAGGCACAGGAAGCTGCAGACGCTGTGGCTGAGGCCGAGATGGCCGATTTCCTTGGTCCCGATGCTGGAGAGGGCCAGCCAGCTCCTTTCGATCCACACACGTATGCCCCGGTCCCCCATCGCCTGGTCCCAGGTGGGATGCGGCGCTACGAGCCACCCACGAACTCCATTGCTGCTAATATTCTCCTTCGGGAGACCGACCAGCACATCTCTCGCCAGCGCCCTTTAATAGGCTCCCTATCCTTACTTATTCAATATCAAAGCATGTTTTATGATATATCTCAAACCTATACACATACCTAGGATCCCCCATGTGATATGATGATGGTATGATATGATGTGACGATTATGATTAATGATATGATATCTGTGATAACTTGTGCATAATGTTTGAGATTTGAATATATGGACATGTAAAACTTAGCTTAAAGACCTATGCAAGTGAGATTAAAACAGTAGGGATACTAGAGTTAGGGTTATATTCAAACAAAAGGAAGACGTTTATTTTAGCAAATACCACGAAAATAAAGGGCTTTATTTTTTTTTTAGGAAAACATGAAAAATTAAATGATTAATTTTTCATTTTTATTTTTGGAACTAAACAAAAAAAACTAAGGGGGAATTTTTCAAAAATCCTAAAAAATTAAGAGAAATTTTTAGAAAATTAGGAAAAAAATTCAAAAATCCTAGAAAATTAAGAAAAAATTTTAGAAAATTGATGCAATTCTTTAAAAATTCGTAAAAAATTAAGAAATTTTTTTTAGGAAATTGGGACAAATCTTTAAAAATTTCTAGAAAATTAAGAAAAAATTTTCAAAAATCCTAGAAAAATAAGAAAAAATTTTAGAAAATTAGGAAAAAAATTTCAAAAATTCTAGAAAATTAAGAAGATTTTTCAAAAGAATCCTAGAAAATTAAGGCAAGTTTTTCAAAAATCTTCGAGGCAAATTTGCAAAAACTTTTAAAAATTATGCAAAATGGGAAAAATACAAATATAAAAGGGAAATTTTTTTATATTTTTTTTGTTTTTGATTTTTGAGAAAAATTAACACAAAATTGTAGAGATTTGCATGGTGCACCAGGGATTAGGGTTCCTAGTTTTCTACTATGATGTACAAAAACTAAAGGATCGTCACTCACACACGAACCTAGGGTTAAAAAGATTTGTCTGGTGCGCCAGGGCTTACGGTTCCTAGACTTCTACTAGGACGTGCAAGATTTGCCTAGCGTACTAGAGCTTGGGGTTCTTGTCTTCTACTAGGACATGTAAGATTTTCTTAGCGCACCAGGGCTTAGAATGCTTAGTCTTCTAGGGCTTGAGAGATTTTCTTGGTGCTGCAAGGCTTAGGGTGCCTAATTTTTAGGGCTCGAGAGATTTACCTGGCGCACCAGAGCTTAGGGTGCTTAATCTTTAGGCCTTGAGAGATTTGCCTGGCACACCAGGGCTTAGGGTGCCTAATCTTCTACTAGGACGTGCGAGGTTTGCCTGGCACACCAAGGCTTAGTGTGTTTAGTCTTCTAGGGATTGAGAGAACCGAAGGGTCATCACACACACACGAACTTAGGATTTTCATTGCTTTCAGCACATCACTTGCTTGGTCTGTTCTTATATATTCTGCTTTTCTTCTTCTTTTCAGGCCAGCCATTATATCAGAGGCTTTAGAGGTTATGCCTCTGGAGAGGTGTTGGAGTGGTATGAAGCCCTCCCTGCTTATATCGATGCCTTTGGTTTTGCTTGGTTCATACCCTTATTGGGTAGGATGAGCAATAACCAGGTCTAACTGACGGCCCTGGCTGTGTGGTGGTGGGATACCACCAACACCTTTCACTTCACCACTTTTGAGGCTAATCTGATGTCTCTCGACTTCTCCATGATCACCGGCATCCATGTTAGAGGTGTCCCCATTCCGTTTGATCCATCCATCGCTCGGTCTGTCAACGCGCTGCTGTACCTGCTCAGAGCTATTCTAGTGCAGATGGATAGAGACTGGGTCCGATAGACACAATTCTTCAAGCGCTTCAAACACTTCCACTACTTCGAGCCTCGCCACTACAAGTGGGTCACCTGGGGTTTCCTGATGTATATGTTCGGTACGTTCTTGTTCTCAAACAAGGAGAATACCGTTCATCTTCACTACCTGGGTGCCCTCGCCCGCCTTAATCAAGTCGCTTCATTTGACTAGGGAGTAGCTGCTCTCGCTACTCTCTATGGCTTCATGCAGACTCTGACCCAGTTCTCCCAAGAGATCAGCATAGGGGATACTGGAGGGTCTGGGATGTATGCTTTAGTTTTTGCACTTTTCCATTCATTCTTGTTTTCTCTTATTCATTGTTTGCTTGCTAATATCCTTTCTTTTTTAGCTTTGGACTTATGAGTTCCTCGGGCTTTATGTCCTGGCGAACTCCTCGGTAGACCCTTCAGTCATTCTCCGAGCGGCCCGGTGGTCCCGAGGCCTAAAGGGGAAGAAGGCTGGAGGGAAGGACATAGACCGATTCTAGGTATCGCTGGACCGGTTGACCCCCGACCAGGTATTACTACTTACTACACTGCACTATTCATCTTTCTCTACATTATACTGTTCACTGTACTGTCTACTACACTACACTGTACTGCACTGTACTGTACTGTTTCTGTTCACATGGATCACTACACACTGATTACTGTACATAAGTTGTCATACTGCACTGCATTCGTTGCCTATTATTTATTGCTTGCTGTTATTTGCTTTGCACTGTACTTTATAGGTTCACTAGGCCGTTTGGAAAGGGGTAGAGGCTTGGGCCGGTGCAGATCTGATGCGCAATCGAGACTACACCTCGAGGCGAATCTTGTTGGAGGGTCCATTCGGTTAGGAGTACTATCTTGTAGAGTGAATGGTCCGCCAGTCACTCGACCATGATCACTTCAGGATACCGGTGGTCCCTCTAGTCCGTATGGGCTGGATGGATCTCCTAGGCTGCAACGACCTTCTCTTGGAGATGGTGGGGACTCATGCCTCGGAGCTACTGGTACCAGAGGGGCACTACACAGCCTGGGCTCAGGCACACTTGCTGGGACCACTAGGACCCCGCTCAGCTGCCCCTGGTGGCAGGAGGAGAGGACGGGCACCGAAGGATGCTAATGTTGGTGCTGCTGGAGCTGCTGCTGGTGGTGATGTTGCTAGAGGGACGAGGGGCCCAAAGATTCCATGGGAGATTCAGATAGTACCATATGACTACCCCTTCCCTCTGCCAGTTCCCGTTCTTCCAGCACCTGAGTTCAGGGATGAGCTCAGTTAGGTTTGTCCTTGTCCTTTCTGCTTCCATTTAGTTACTTTCTTTGCTTGTTTACTTAAACTACCTGACTTCTTTTTGCAAGTTAACCAGGCGTGGCTAGATCACCTGCTGTTGGTCTTTATTTCTTAGAGAGCACTGATCCGTCAGCTTAACAACACTGTCTGAGCGGCTGGCATTACCTTTACCCCTACGGCCATAGTGAGTGTTCCCACAATCCCTTTTAACCATTCTGTACTTTTTTTGTACTCTGTTCTGATCCTTGTTTTCTTTTAACAGCCTCCAGTACCAGCTATGAGCATAGTTCCACCACAAGCTCTGGTTTGGCCTCCTACTTTAGCCACGGCTCCATTTTGTGATCGTGGTTCCTAGGCATCTTCTCTGGCTCGCTCCAGAGGATCCATCTCTTTTGCCAAGAGTCACTCCAAAGCTATATCTTCTTCCTCTGACAGCGATGGTGATGGTAGCGATGACATCGAGAGGCTCTTTGACGATGTCAGCTCGGATGAGGCCAGTCTTTCCTCTCGTTGGGTCCGCTCGAGTCATATTTGAGAGAGAGAGAGAGCTTCCCCCAGTTACTTTTTTTATGATACATTTTGATGCACTTACTCTTTATGGGCCTGCGTGCCCCAGTTTGATACATTCTTATACATTTACTTGATCTATGGGCCTGCGTGCCCTAATTTACTGTTTATTGGGCCAAGGTGCCCCAGTTTTTACTCTGATACATTCTTGTCACTCTCTGATGCATTTCTGGGCCTTCGTGCTATTTATTGCTTTATATTCATCTACTGTATGATTTTTTTTTATTTGTTGCTCAAACTATCTTGGATGCATGATACAAATATCAAAATTTTACACGAGTTTTAGAAACTACAAACATACACACCCGCCATGTTTGAACATGGCGGTCGAACATGGCGGTCGATACAATACAACATGGCGGTCGCCACTTTGATTATACTTTTTGCTGCTTTTTTTATCTCCAGCCTTTTCATGCTTTATAAATACAGCCCTGGAGGTCCCATTTTCTGTTATTCTTACTCAGATGGCTGGTCCCCTTTCTTCATGGATTGAGGTATTTTTCCATATTGAACGTTTGAACTTTGCTCCTTTCAGCATCAACTCCTTGTTTTCTCTAATAGCCATAGAGATTGACAGACCATTATTGAGAGCTACTGCTCAACTATGGGATCTGCAGTCCCATGTCTTTCGATTTGGCACTAAAGAGCTGTGCCCCACCATAGAGGAGTTTGCTGCTATTTTAGACCTGACTCCGCGGGGTTACGTTGTTGTTCCCACTTTCTTTCTTTCGGCTCGACAGCAGGTGATGCAACTCTGTGGATTGTCTAGGATGGAAGCTTCTCTTGTGACATCAGGTGACTGACTTAACATTCCATGGATCATTGAGAGGTTCCATCCTATTGGCGACCTTAACGACCTCGACTTTCAGTTGTAGCGTCGTTATGCCCTTTGCTTATGTCTTCTTGCCCAGTATCTTCTCATCCCCCCTGACGAGCGAGTTAGTTGTGCACTGGTTGACAATAAGGGTCAGATGTGGATGGGGATGGACTTTGTACCACTTGTCTTAGCCGAGACACTGATGGGCCTAGATGCCGTTCATCGTGGCGAGACCACTACTTTTGCTAGCAGCCCCTTGCTTCTCCAGGTAAGCTCAAACCTTTCTCTTCATCAAAAATTTTGTCATACTGCAAGGCTTTTCTCTTACTGATCTAACTTTCACTACAGATCTGGCTAATGGAGAAGGTGAATCTTGTACAAAAACCATCTACTGATAGACACAATGCCGCAGCTTTCCTTTATCGCCCTTACTACAAGATATGCAGCACCGAGGCAGCCTGGCGATAGTACCTCTCTTCTCTGACTGGCCCAGATATCACCTGGCAGTGCCCCTGGTGGCAGATCCCTGCCATGACTCTAACTACCACAGATCACCCTAGTGTTTTGCTGGTTGGTCTGTGTCAGACTACTTTCTATTATCCTCATTGGATCATGCGGCAATTTGGTCACAGTCAAATCATATTTCTCAATATTTAAGGTCGTTTATTTTCATCTGCACTATAGGCTCTATTTCTAGTATTATATCAAGATGCTTGGCGATCTCGTTCATGGATGGAGATATAGGAACAGTAGTGTCCCGAGCTTTCTAATGAATACAAAATATGGCTGATGCAGGATAGGGAGAAGAAGGATAAAGAAGAAGGAAAACAGGCAACAAAAAGGAGAAAGACTTGAGGATTTTTGCTTTGTTTTAAAGATTTCATAGCTTTTCTCTTTATTTTGTTTATAGAGTTTGGGACTTGCGTGCCCTTCCTTTTATTTTCAAAACTTTGTAACTCCAATTAAAGTGATGAAAACTCTCGCTTTATGTTTAAGATGGTTCAAATTTATCTAAAGTTTTTTGGTTCAATTAAATGAATTTATTATCAAAATCTAGAAATAAATTTGCATTGGTTTTACTTTGATTCAAATATGGTTAAAAACAAAGAAAGTGGCCGGACTTTTTAAAAGAAGCTGCCTACGTATCCCAAGAAAGTAGAATCAGGCCTTAACGTAGTTCGGGCTTGGTTTACACTCGGGTATTGACGTTCTCCTTTTGTGATCCCCTAACTTTTACCAAGGTTGCCTTTTTGAATTTTTGGCCTTGCGGGCTGCTCTAACTTTTGCCTAAGTTGCCTTTTTGCTTTTTAACTTAGCGAGTTTTTATTTTCTCTTTATTTTTTACCTCAAGGATAGTACTTCTTGAGCTGATCGAGGTTTACTAGAGTGAAAAACACATTGCCATCCAAATCCATAACGATGGCTGCACTATCGGTCATGATGGTTTTGATGAGAAACGGTCCGGACCAGTTCAGCTTGAACTTGCCTCTCAGGTCAAAGATAAGAGCTTTAATTCTTTAATAATCAGATCTCCTTCTCTAAGACCCCGGGTCTTGACCTTCTTATTGAATGCTCGAGCTATCCTCCTTTGGTATCCTTATACATGAAACAGAGCTTGTAGCCTTCTTTCATCAAACAAGAGCAACTCTTCCATTCGGTTCCTCCGCCATTCTGCTTCTAAAATATTGGCCTCGGTTACTACTCTTAGCGAAGGAATTTCCACCTCAATGGGAAGCACGGCTTCCATCTTGTACACTAAAGAGTATGGCGTAGCTCCTGTTGAAGTTCTAATCGATGTCATGTATCCCCAAAGTGCAAATAGTAGATGTTCTGGCCAATCCTTATGTGAGTTGATTGTCTTTTGCAGGATTTTCTTGATGTTCTTGTTTGTTGCCTCAACTACTCCATTGGTCTGCGGCCGATATGGTTAGGACTTGTGAGCCACTATCCGGTATTTTTTGAAAAGATCCAAGACCTCTCCTTAGAAATGCAAGCCATTATCCGAGATAACCTCATGGGGGACCCCGTACCGACAAATGATGTTTTACTTGATGAACTTAGCAACATGAGAGGCTTTCAGTACCGAGTATGAAGCTGCTTGTACCCACTTGATAAAATAGTTAATAGCCACTAAGATGAATTCGTGCCCATTTAACGCCTTCGGTGTTACCTTGCCAATCACATCGATGCCCCATACTGAAAATGGCCATGATGACGTTAGGTTATACTGTTGAGATGGGGGAACGTGCATAAGATTTGCATGAATCTGACACTTATGACATCTTTGCATGAACTGTATGCAGTCTATCTCCATTGTCATCCAAAAATATCCTTGTCGTAGGATTTTCTTAGCTAATATGTTTCTACTCATGTGTGGCCCACAAACTCCTGCATGTACCTCTTTCATCAGCCTCTTTCATCAGCTCTTGGCCTTCTTTATTATTGATGCATAGCTTATTAACCCCAGAATGTCCTCGCTTGTATAGTCTTCCACCGTAAATGACAAACTGTGCAGATAGTCTTCGTATTGTCCTTTTATCCTTTTTACTGACAAACTTAGGATATTCTCCTTTCTCCACAATGTTTTGGATGTCAAAATACCATGAAAGGTCATCGATGCTGTCCTCGATTACGGCTGTCATCTCATATGCCAGCTTTCTCTTCTGTTCGATTATCAAAGGCCTCATTCGGACTCTAGGTGGTATGCCAATCATAGACGCTAGGGTAGCCAGAGTGTCGGCAAACTTATTCTGCAGTCTTGGCACATGGGTGAAGATCACTGATTCAAAACATGGTATCAGTTTCTCCAGCACTTGATGGTAGAGAATCAATATCACGTCCCTGACCTTCCATTCTCCTCTTGCTTGTGAAATCACTAGTGTCGAATCTCCAATGACTTCCAACTTCCTTGCCCCTAATTCTAAGGCTACCTCCAATTCAGCTAAACATGCTTCATACTCATCTTAATTGTTGGTAATTTCAAAATTGAGCTTTAAAGATAAGGGGACGTGTGATTCGTCAGGAGTGACAAGAAGAACTTCTATTCCGTAACCATATTGGTTGGATGCACCTGTTAGGGTTGGTATACTGAAAAATTATGTTTTCAGTATTTAATTTTATTAATTTTCTATTTTATGAGAATCTTTATGAATAATGTATGTGTATCATTTCTTTGATATGCATGGATATCCAATATTTTGTATAGTATTTAATCTGATATGTAGAGTACGGCTTAAACACAGAAGACCAGATTTTAGGTTCTTGCAGAATATAAGTTTTATGTTCACAGTTTAAATGGAAATGGGCATATCATCGGTACGACTGTGGTACATAGTTTTAGTAGGCCTGTTTTGGTTACGGGGAACAGATAATAGCGTCGTCTATTGTTCTGACTCTCTGTGCCAGTACACTTTGTGTGTATTGAACGGGACATTTGGGGTAATTAATTTTATACTGACTACTGACTATATAAATTATTTCACGCCCCAAGGTTATTATGAATAGTGGTTATCCTCTTAGTTCTGAAATAATTATTGATTTGCATATATTTAATATTCGTTGTTTTGATTCATTGGAGGGTGCGATCTTATATTGGTCTATATTTTCGGTGAGTTGGATAGTTATATTATTTATATGGAAAATATTAATTATTGATAGAATCCACATCCTAAAAGATCATGATTGACGATACCTTCTTAAGGATGCTTATAAATTTTGACCGAGTCAAACCCTGTAGGTGAATTTAATTATCCGGCGGTCAAATAAGTTAAGCGGAAGGGTTTAAGGAATATCAAGATGCCGATTAAATTAAATTGTCAGTAATTAAATTTAATTGGCGGGTATCAAAAATCTTAACGTGGGGAGAAATGGTAATTATTTAATAACAGGAGCTCAATGCTATGTTGTCTTGAGATTATGGGTCAGAGTGAAATTATAGTTCTTTATTGGTGTGAAATGTAATTCAGTATTTTATGAAAATTGTAGAAACCGCTGCATGTCTTTCCATAATTGCAGAAATCTCTAGTAGGTGTATGTGTTACACTGGAAGTCTAACTCATA
Organism: Heliamphora ciliata; assembly: GCA_032360265.1. NCBI lineage: Eukaryota > Viridiplantae > Streptophyta > Magnoliopsida > Ericales > Sarraceniaceae > Heliamphora > Heliamphora ciliata. The sequence continues at coordinate 15,632 of JAUMHN010400521.1, forward strand.
ATTACTCCCTAGATCCCTGCTGTAGCCCTATATATATGCGGGTAGACTGAACCAGTTTGAAATTGATAGTTGATATATCATTATCATTGAGATATTATTTTTGTCTTTCAAAGACTTAAATATATCGGAGTTCTATCGGTATAAGTTCTCGAAGGATCGCAGCCCACACTACGTTCGAGGATCGCGTAAGAAAATACAGTAGAAGATCTGACTGAAGCTACAACTCGAAATCAAGTCGTAGTTGAAGATTAGATCGACAAGAGGTATTCATCTAAATTAACTTTGGTTGCACGGGTT
>JAUMHN010400543.1:0-15925 GCA_032360265.1 Heliamphora ciliata
TTTTAGTAGTCTGGTTTGCTGATGAGTGTTGGTCATTTGTTATTGTACTTTGGTGTTCTTGTCCTATCCATGCGGGTTGTGCATGGAATTTATTTTATTAGGTGTTCCCCCGCTGTCAAGCGGGGGTTGGGTGTGTTTTGTTATTGTGATATTAGGTTTTTTTCGTTTTCTTTTGGTTAAGTTGGTTAGTGATGTAACAACATGGGGTATGCCCCTTGGAAACATGTACATTTTTCTTTTTCTTTTATGCTATACAATTAATTACCAAAAAAAAAAAAAAACACCTCTTCGCTGGGATTTCTTCCGTTTCGAATAGGTGAAAGCACAGGACCTGAGATACATAAAGAACCCATGAGAGAGCCAAAGGGTGAAACACACGCACCTAGAGACCTCACCCCCTCCACACATGTGTATCACTCTACACTCCAACAAAAGATATAGAAGCAAAACTCATAGCCATAACTATCCAAGCCACTACACAAGAAACAAACGCAATTTATAATCGTTAGTAAAATCTCACATCACTCACTCAATATAGGAGGTCACTCACACTCCAAACAAAAGATCCCAAACCTCACAGCTCCTAAACCTTCCACGGAACCCTACACAAAAACAAACTTACAAGGAATATGGATTAGGAACCTCGCATACACTCGCTCAGTATAGAGGAAACACTCAGCCCTCCAAGGAGGGGAAAGAGACAAAACCTCACACACACCCATGCGTGACGACCAGGCTGCAACAAGTAATAAACAGTCAGTTAAAAGCATTATTGGAGAAAATATTCATCATCAAGCTCCAATCTTCTTGGATCTCCTTATTAGACTGAATACAGGCACTCTCCTAATAGAGGAGAGCCTCTCTCTTATAATATTGGAGATGTCCCTAAACACACCCTCCCAACCCTTCTTCTTACCTTGAAATTTTCTGAGGTTACGCTCCTTTCAGATACAATAAACAGAGATGGACAGAGCCAATCTCCTAACGCTAGCCCCCAGGGATTTACCAACCACCTTAGTGGCAAAAGAATCCCTCCAGGCCATCCACGAACCCTCAATCCAACTTTTAGCTAAAATTTTAGTCCAAATAGTCTTAATAAAGAGGCAAGCAAAGAAAAGATGATCATGAGACTCGACAGCCCCAAAACAAAGGCAACAACTAACATCACACTCAAGCCCAAACATCCTAAGCCGGTCACCCGTACTAAGGCGACCCCTTACAGCAACCCAGAGTATAAAACTAACACGTGGAATGTGGTGTTTGAACCACACCAATTTACACCAAGAGTGCGTAGCCTTATGGACCCGAATCTCCTCCCAAAGGGACCCAATCGAGAATTTATTACCATTAAGGGCCCACTTGATACGATCAGAACGGGATGCATCAGGAAAAAAGCTAACAGCCCTACGCATCTCCAAAAGATCCAGCGTCACAGCAGAGGACCATCTCCAGTGGTCACCAGCCACAATCTGCTCGACCTTAGCCTCCAAGCCCATGCCAGAGTCATACACAATCCTAAACCCCCTAGCCTCAACCAAAGACCCCCAAGGATGCCAAGGGTCTAACCACAAGAAAGTTTCATCACCATTACCAACCTTGTAAAGGAAAAAATGCTTGACCAAAGGTCGAAATTGGAGGATCTTCCTCCAGCACCAGGAGGCCAATTGTGGAATCTTAACTGCCCAAAAGGATTTTTCACGGAGAACATTAGATTTACTCCATATGCACCACAGGGACATGTCCCCCCCGTTAACAAGAACAAAATATGCTTAGCCACCGCAGCTTTATTCCATAGAACCGAGAATTTAATCCCAAGACCACCCTCTTTACAAGGGACACACACGTCCTCCCAAGCGACTTTAGCATTAGAAGACTTCATATCTAGACCACTCCATAAGAAAGCCTGAAGTAAACTCTCAACCTCACGAAAAAATTTCTTGGAGAGGATAAACAAAGAGGACCAATAAACTTGCATGGAAAAAAGAATAGAGCCAATCAACTGGACTATACCAGCGTAAGAGAGAAACTTACTAGTCCAAACTTGGATCCTACCAGCAATCCTATCAATGAGAGGTTTACAATCTCGGTATGTAAGCTTGGTAGTAATGAGGTGAACCCCTAGATACCTAATAGGAAGCGAGTCCTCATGAAAATCGAGAACATCTAAAATCTCCTGCTTCAAAACACTTCTAACCCCAGAGAAATATATGTCACTTTTTTGGGGACTGGGGGAAAGACCAAACAACCACTGAAAATCATCCAGGACCTACCGAATAACTCTAACAGAAGTAACCTCTGCCTTGGAGAAGACCATAAGGTCATTAGCAAAGCTAAGGTGAACAATCCTATTCTTCTCACACCTCAAATGGTAGTTAAACGGATTCTCCTACCCGCGCTTCTCAAACAGCCCAGCCAACACCTCCATAGCCATAACAAAAAGATAGGGGGATAAGGGATCCCCCTGCCGAAGACCTTTCCTACCCCGAAAGAAATCTTTTAGCTCACCATTTATACCGATGGAGAAGCTAGGGGAAGTAATACACTCCTTGATCCGAGTAACCTTTCTCTCTGAGAACCCCATGCACCTAAGAACCTCAATTATAAAGTCCCAAACGCACATTATCATAAGCTTTCATGATGTCAACTTTAAGAGCACACCTGGGACCACGACTTTACTTATGATAATCCCTTAGGAGCTGCTGAGATAGGAAAATATTGTCCGCAATCCTCTGCCCCTTAGCAAAAGCTGATTGGGCAGGAGAAATAATCTCAGCCAAAGAGTCCTTGATCGTATTAGCAATGATTTTAGAAATGCATTTGTAAATAGTGTTGCAATAGGAAATAAGCCTATACTCCTTAATGGAAGAAGGGCTAGGGACTTTAGGAATCAAAGCGATAAGGGTAGTATTAATCTCCCGAAGGATATAACCAGAATCAAAGAAACTTTTAATCGCCCTAGTGACATCCTGACCCACAATGTTCCAGGCATCTTTGAAAAAACTAGCCGAGTAACCATCCGGACTAGGGACTTTGTTCTCTTTAAGGGACCACATGGTTACTCGGATCTCTTCCTCAGAGACATCTCACATCATACTAGCAACACTTTGAGGAGATAACCTCTTAGTGATAAGCCCATCTAAATCCCTGCTACCAATCCTATCGACACTAGACTCCGTACCAAGAAGACCCTGGTAGTAGCCAATAATGTGCTCAGAGATATGGTTTTTGTCAGTGAGAACCACCCCATCCTCTTCTGTAATAAAGGAAATACGAGGCCTGTTGCGTTAAAAGTTGATAGATTTAAAGAAAAACTTGGAGTTTTGATCCCCTACGTTAAGCCATTGAATTCTGGATTGTTGTTTGAGAAAACTTTCCTCAGCTAGGATAAGATCAACAAAAGACTTAAAAGTCTCCCTCTCCCTATCCTACAAGTCTTTATCCTTAGGGGTCAAATCAAGCTGACGTTGGTGGTCCTCAAGGATAGCCCTCTGGTTGGCTATACGATTAGATATGTTGCTATACGAATCCTTATTAAGCTTTTTAAGCTGAGCTTTTAACAACTTCCACTACTGATAGACCCTGTACATATCCGACCCAGCAATAGAAGTGCCCCAAACATCCTTAACCAAAGGGAAGAATTTGGGGCTCTTAGCCCAGAAATCAAAATACTTAAACGGCTTCCTAGACTTAACACGACTAACATCAATAACAATATCAATACGAGCATGGTTCGAGATACCAGGGGGTTCAAAGAAAGCACTAGATTGACCCATAGAAGTGATCCAAGCCTCATTAACAAGGGCTCAGTCAATCTTGGACTTGATAAAACTATCACCCTGCTGATTGTTACATCAAGTGAACTGAATACCACTGTACCTAAGGTCATCTAATTCAGCCTCATACAAACACTTATTGAAATCATCAATATGAGCCAGCCATCTACCACCCCCACCAATGCGCTCATTAGGATACCGAATAGCATTAAATTCACCCAAAACCAACCAGGGGGAGTTAGTTAGGCCAGATGCAAGGAAAACAATTTTATGCCATAGACTAATCCTCTCCACATGAGTATTCAGCCCATACACAAAGGTAATCCAAAAAGAGGTTTTATCTTCCAAAAAAGTGGCCTTCCCATGGATCCATTGGTTCCCAAAATCAGTAGCGTGAAAGTTTACAAAAATAGGATCCCAACACACCCAAATGCGACCCAAAAGACCAAAGTCATAATTATTTGCAAAATCCCAGGTAGGGAAAATTTTTTCAAAAATAGAACTAGCCTTATCTTTTTTAATCCTAGTTTCATTTAAAGCAATTAATTTGGCCTGAGTAGACCCAACAAAAAACTTCAATTCATTTTGTTTAAAGGTACTATTCAAACCCCGAATATTCCAAGATGTAACAAACATACAAAAAAGGATTTAGGTGAGTAACCTTTTCTTCTTCTTCTTGCCACTCGTCTGCTTCTTTGACCCTGAGTCCTTGGGGGAAGGTGGGGCCTGCTCCTATGCACTATCCAGCTCATCCAAGGGAGTAAGCGGTTCCGTTTCAGTACCATGTCCCATGAGAATGATCGGTTCCATCTCCAATGATGATTTGCTACGGGTGAGAGGTGACCGACCAACAATGCTTGCATTCCCACTACCTTTGTTGGCTTGAGGAGTTACTTCCAATGGAGGGTCCACCTGCTTCTCATGCTGAGTAGAGATATCATCAAAAGATTGCTTCGGTGATAGAGGTTGAGCAACCACCAAAGCCCCCTCTTCTTGTCTGGGGAGAGCTTCACAACGAATGAGGTCAGATGAAGAGGGCAAGTCCACTACGGGATCTCCATTCTAGGGAGTACCTTCCGCAAAATCAACCCCTTTTCCCTTAATAAGTTTTACCAATACAGTAAAAGTCACCATAAACCAGAAGTGGAGAAACTTTCATTAATAAGTTTTACCAATACAGTTTTCGAAAGCAAGAGAGGCTCGCAAGTCCTCGTCCTAAGAAACTAAGAGAGAAAACAAGCAAAATATTGAGGTACAACGAAGCAAAGTCAAATCCTTCTCTTGTTCTCATCTCCATCCAGTCCTACCCTGTGCTCTATCTCCACTTGTAGGTAAGCCTTGTAACTCTTAGAAAGCTCGTTGTCATAATTCCCGCCAACCAGCATCCTCAGTCGAGCAGACCAAACCTGTTGGTATTGACCCAAGAAAGGGGCCCGGTGCAGAGAACTGTAAAGATGACTCATAGTAGCCTCGGGGCGAATCTGAGTATGACCCAACTGACGAAGAATGCGATATAAATGATAGAAAGTGGCTAGTTTCAAACCAACCAACAGAACCCCCGAGTGACCCACAGTCATGGTAGTCATAGAAGATATTTTCAGCTAGGGGCATAGCCAAAAGATGTCCTCCCCAGTCAGAGAACTCGGGAAATCCTACCAAGTAGCCTCGGTGGAGCACATGTGATAAACTTGAAGACGAGTGAAGGATTTCACCCTATAACTGTCAGACATGGGCTTCTCCAGCAGATTCACTTTCTCTATCAGCCAAACCTTAGAGAAACAAAGAAAAAAGAGAGATGAGTGGAAAAATATGAGAGAATACAGAAAATAGAGAGCTAAGAAGGAAAAATATAGAGAAAAAAGGAGAAAAAAGGAGAGTTGGGTGGAAAAACTTGAGAGAAATATAGAAAAAGGAGAGTCAAGAGGCTGCCTGTAGCAAAAGTGCACTACTGGCAAAGTAAGGGGCACTCTCAACGTGGACTGTGTCAAGCCCAAGGTGCGTCTCAACAACAACTAACGGGACAGGATCCCGAACCTCGTAGATCTGATGAGACACATCTACCAAGGAAGAGCTAGCCCATTTGTCCGAGGGTCCTAAGAGAAAACGAGCCAGAAGACGGATGCAAAGAGCATACCGGCGCTGAAGTTGAAAAGAAAAGTCTCCAAGAGATCCACGAGGCCTAAAGCGATCCACCGTTAGTGCCACGTCAAGAAATCCATCGTGGGTAATGAGAGAAGCCTCACACCTGGAATAACCACAGAGCTGCATCAACCGTCCCTAGGACTCAAGAAAGGCGTGGGAACTATAACCTCTTCTCGGCTCGAAATCTCTAGAATGGTCGAAAAGTCCTCCACAGTCAAACATAATTCCTTGACACCAAAACGGAATGCGTGTACCTTGGGATCCCATAGTTGGGTTGCTCCTCGCTGAAGATACCAATCAGCCCTCAGAGTTTGCAAAGAGAACAGCGCATCCAGATCAAAGTTGAGGAAATTTCTGCACTCAACTGGGGAAAAGTCGCTCATCTAAGCCAATAGAGAGTTGTTATAAGAGTGGGCCATGAAGGATACAAGAAAAATACAATATATCCAAAATAGTAGGGTCTGGAATAGTTGCCTCCTTTTATAGATCCAAAAATGTAGGGAACCCACAGAATCTGCTCAAAGTTTCACTCCAAAAACTTTTATCACGACCGCCGCCTTTTTCTCTATGCCGTTAACTTCTCACCTCACGGTTGTTATGTTATCCTCCCAAACCTTACGGCCATAATATCCCAATGTCTAGGTTGTGAACTTTTCCCCATAAAAGTTTAGGCTGCCATATCCAAAACCAACGGCCGCAACATTTTTTTTTGTAGAAATTTTGACTGCCTGTCCCCATTTTACTAACATGCCCCAAACTGTGGTTACAAACCTATTAGCAACTCGCAACAAGAAAAGCACTTTATATGGCAAGATTACAACCCATGAATCACATCACCATGCATAATAGGAGTCTAAGCTTTCAAAAGTCATTTTCATAACATAATAACAATCAGGCATCCATGATAATCAAAAGTGTAAACCACAGGGCACGAAGGCCCAACCCATCAAAAGTAAAAGTAATGTGCGTACGTGAGTCTTGGCATGTAAGCCAAAAGAATAACCATAGGCATGCAGGCCCCATCCATGGTATTTGTGCAGTGTGTCGGGAATAGTATGTTAGTGTATATTAGAGCAGTGAATCGGTGAGCATAAAAAACCAGTGTATCTGTGCTGTGAGCCGGAGTAGTAAATCTGTGTGGTACGACAAGGTAGAGTAACAAGATGTATCAAATGGGCACGCAGGCCTAAACAAGAATAGGAACGTAGGCCTCTATATCTAGTGAGAAGAAAAGAAAAGAAGATCATTAGCAGTAGGGGGAGCACAGGTCGGTCACTATCGCCGGGTCCTCTTCCTCCAAACGACGTAGCCTCCCTGAGATGACTCATCAAACGATCTCGTTGAACCCGTCCCCTCCTCTCTGCCTGTGCCAGTCTACGCCGCACTGGAGGTCCCGACTGTAGAAGAAGTAGTAGCAACAGAGGTGGAAGCAAAAGTCCGCGCTGGCGTTGTGACTGGAGCAGCAGGTGCTGTGCGATCGTCGCGAGTCCTCGGTCCTCCGTCACACTCACACTGAAAGAAGGAAAAGGGCGACATCAACTAAAGTAGAGAACTATAAGAAGAAAAGGAAAAATGCCCCTCGTATTCTTATTCCTTTTCTTTTCTTTTATATTACATTTAATTACCAAAAAAAAAATGCAAAAATATAAATGTGAGCTAGGAAGGGTTGAGTACCACAACAGGGCCACCCCGAGGAGCAAGAGGCTCCATGCCCTGGGCTCGAAAAGTAGCATCCCAATGACGAACCAATACCCTTAGCATGGAGATTAGCGAAGGCACTGGTCGCACCACTCCCGAGGCATCTGTTAAGAAAGAACCAAGTCAGTACAGTCAGATGTCAGAATTAGTTATGAGAATAAGTGCATTCAGATATAAGGGGCAATACAAAAAATAGAAGGAAGGGTGTTATACCTGCTCAGCACTAGGGGAAGGAGAATCTCCTGGGCCGTCGGCTCGGGGATCCAGATTTGGTGAAGATTCCTGTCTACGAAGGTGTCCATTGTCCATGAAAACTCAGGGTGGATAGGGCCCGGGGCAGCAGAAGGAGGACCCCGCACGGCAGCATGGGCACCCATAGCAGGCATGAGCCTCTCTCGAGCAAAGACCATATAGTCACGATCCTCGCCCTCGATTAGCATAGCAGCATCAAGGCCCACCATGGCTCGAATAATCTCGACCGTGCAGAGGGTGTCAGTTTAACGCATCCCCACCAGAGGTGTCCTTGGGATACAAAAATGGTCATACCTCAGGGACTGCTAAACAACATGCTCGCTAAGGTACCACTCTCTATAGAATGGCCCCTTAAGCAAGATGCGAGTTCAGCTAAGCTCGCAGCTTCGCATCAAATCGGTACCAGCTCGCTCCTCCATGCCAATCCATATGCCTCAGCGAACCTAAAAGATCAAAGAAGCATGCTAGAAAGCAGTATATATACAAGGAATGAAAAGAACGAGCAAACAAGTGCAGTTAATACTTACCCGGTCAGGAGTGAGGCTATCCAAGAAAAGGCGGTCGTCATCTAGGTCCTTCCCGCCAGGCTTTGTACCTCAATGGCGTCTGGCCCATCAAAGTGCCCAGGGGATCACGAGGGGTTGTCTCAAGAATTCGCTGACTAGTGCATACCCAGGAACTCGTAGACCTAGAGCTGTAGAAAATCGAGAGGAGCGTCAGTATAGTTGAAACAGATATGCAGATATGGAATTAGAAAAGGAAAGCACATAAAGAAGATATACCTCCTAGATATGCTAGTACCCCGCCAATGCTCAAATCAAAGGTCGTGGTGGCCGTGCTCATGTATCCGTACAAAGTGGCTAATGTGGCTCCTCCCCAATCGTAAGAGTCGATCTGGTCCACCACCACCATAGGAGTGTGAATAAGGCTATCCCATTTTTTATGTTTGGGAATAAGGCTATCCTAAACATATAGAGAAGGTATGCATGCGCCAGCCACTCGAAGTGGTGGACCTCTAAGCAGACGAAGGGGTGAAATGTCTTCTTCAGCTACGTGTATTGGATGCTCCCCTTGTCGATCAAAGAGGGCACGTGATTGAGAAGGTGCATAGGAGTTGTAAGGCTCTGACAGTTGTCAGGATCAAACGGGATTAGGTCGCCGCCCACTGGGATCTCGGTGATAAGGGAAGAGTCCAGAGGAGTGTGACCTCGAAGGTAGGCAGGTGGAAAGTGTTGGTAGTGTCCCACCATCGCTCGGTCAAGGTCGTGAGGGTAACTCGGTCATTGCTGGTCCCCTCCAGCATGGTGATAAAGTTGCCAAAACCAGCCCGATCAACAATCTCTCTGCTGCGAAGAGGGAGTGCCATGTACCAATCCAAAACGTCCGAGGATCTGGTAAAACCTCGAATACGAATCCTTCCCTGAAACGAAAACAAGACAAATATATCAGTAAATGGGAATAATAACAAAAACAACAATAAAATATGTGAAAGATAGCTGAAACAAACAAACGATAATCAAAATGACAAATTCGACAAATAGATCCCAAAACGGCTATAGGCAACCCTCAGGATTCAAAATTCAAGTTCCAATCATCGGAAAATGCGACTTCTTTACAACTTGAAATTTGTTCTTTTGTTCTTAAAAGATGGTGACGTGATTCAATCCATTAAAAAAAAAAACTCCATCAAAACCAAATTCATTTCAAAGAAAAAATAAAACCCAAAACCAATGATTCACTTCACGCAATTTCAAATCAACTTCAATTTTGAGCATTAAGAATCCAACCTCAAATCAAAAGTCCAAACTAAAATTCAACTCTGCTCGAATCTAGTTCAATTCAAAACACAAACCTAACCTATCCCGACACAAGAACTAACAAGTTCAATCCAAGTTCCATAAGATCCATTTCGATTCAAAATCCAAACTTTTAAAGTTCAATTCAACTTTTAAAATCCAACCAACAAAACTCCTGAATTTGACTCATTCCAAACCCACAACCCAACATGGTTTCTATTCAAAGTCAATCTGTACAAGAGACTTGTTTTATTTAAAATTCAAATCCATTTAACGCAAAGTGGGATTACGTCTTATTTAAAATTCTAGGATGATTTCTATCTCAAATTCAATTCAAACGAGCCCCATTTAAAAAATGTAACCTAACTCAAAAGTCAACTTCAATTTCAATCCCATTTCCTTTAAAAATCCAATCTAGCCCAAACCTAAAAACCCAAGTCAATCTTAAAAATATCTGAATTGAGGCAGCGGGCTTCCCTCTCTAAAGAAAGCTCTCCCAAGGCTCTCTAATGGCGAAGACTCTCTAACGGCGAATGGTGATTCTGGTGTTCGATCTGTACATGGTTTTAAGATTTGTTGTTACGACAGCATGCTTGGGCTCGGTTTAATATGTTGGTTTCAAAGCTTTCGAACCAGTTTGGTTGTGAAGTGCAACAATGCTTCAAGTTAGTTTTTTTATTCTTCTCGATTTGTACTGGAGAAGTTTCTTGTACCATTCCGGTAGCTTTGTTCTTTCCATGGAGATGCTTTTGGAAATGTTTTTTTGGGATGCTCTGATTATGTCATAACCTATGAGTTTGCTGGTGTGTACCTATGTGTTTGCTTATGAATGGTGGTGTTTTTTACCATGACAAGTTTAGTTCAAGGATCTTGCTTTTCCTATGGTGTTATGAGCTGGTTTTGTTATGGATCAATGCTGGTTTTTGTCTATGACCTGTTTGAAACTACAGAGTATTTTTGAGTATGGTGGTTTTGTTTTGACTGAGGAGATTTCTGGTTCGGTGGATTTTTATGGCTTGTGGTGGTTTTTTGGACTAAAAGATGATGGGTCGGTATTTAAGCTCTGCTCAAAGACATTCATGGTGTTAAAACCATGTTCTGCCCTCAAACACATGGTTGGGTGTTCTAAGCTTGACAGAGCAAGCTTTCCCTGAGCTCTCATGGCGATTTGGTTTGGGAATGAACCCCTTCTTGCTAATCGTTTTTTTTTCTAATTTTACAATATTAGTTCTATCGTGTAATCTTGTCACCGACAAGTATTAATATTCCTGAAAAAGAGTGTTATTCAAATCGTGATGTGTGTAGTAGGTGTTTCTTCCCCTTAGTCTCGATAAACCAGATAGATGTAGTTTTGTGGCTCAGTAGTTGTTCCTCTACATCAGAACTTCTACTTGGTATACATGGAACTAGATTAGAGTGGAAGTTGGAAGAAGATGAAGTGGATCCCACACTCCTAATTGCACGTGGGCCAGCATTTGGGCAGTAGCAGTTTGCTGAGGCGCAGGCAAAGTGGGCAGCAATCTGCGTTGGGCAGTGTGGTGGTTGTATGCTAACTGTTGGGTTAGTTTCATGGGACCCGCAAACATTAAATGCTAGTGGCGAGGTTATTTTGACTCATCTGTAGTGTGGGACCCGCTTATAATTTCAGAGGCTATATTATGGATTCTTCGTTGCTGTGTTTTGCCAAGCTTCCTTTGTGAGATCGAATTTCAGAGGCTTCATGTTCAAGCTCATTGCGTGAGCTTAAAATCATGTTTTCTATTTCAGTTCTTTGATGTTGGTATTCGTGGACATTAGTCAGGGAAAGCTTTATGGAGTGTTGAAGCTTAGGTGAGTTGCATCAATGGAGTTTAATTAGCAGGTTGGGTGTTGTGGTGATCCATGGAGAAGACGAATCTCATTCACACGCGAGTTGGCGAGTGGAGTTTGAGTTTTTGCTAAAAGCAGTGTGTTGCAGAGTGGCGGTGGACCACTTGGATCTTTGTGCAAAGGGATTTTTGATAGTGGTGTACAGCTGTTAGCTTCATAATGTAGTGGAATATGTTCAGCTAAAGGGAAATTGGTGGGACCATTTTTAGGTTTGCTGTGGTAACAGGTGAGTGGAAATGGTGGGTGGGACCCACTTACAGCTATGAATTGTGAGTAGAAGTAGAAATTGGTGTAAATTCTTTTTCAAGTGCCTGCAAGTGTAATTACCATGTAGTGGTGAGGAGCTCCAACACCGAAGGGAGTTTAAAACCGCTGTGTGCTGGGGGAAAATATGTCTCAATCTGCGTGTTTAGCTTGGGCAGTGTGGAAATTGATTTGAGCCGTGTTTGGTAGAGCTGAAGACGACCAGCTATCCTTCCCGCTGGGTTGTCTTGTGATAGTGGTTTTCTCATTGGCGTGTTTTAGTGAATAGTGGGGCCCCATGGGTTATGTTGCAGTGGGTCCCACGAGTGATTGCCAGTGAATCGGTAATCTTGCGTAGTAGGCTGTATGGTTTTGGTGGATTGTGGACTGTTTATTTATGTTGGTTTTCTTTTTGGTCTTCAGTGGTGTTTATTATCAGATCTTAGTATTGTTTGGGAGGTTTTGATTCCTCACTCGCTAGGGTACAAAGATGGGCTCGATGGTTTTTCGAGCTTAGGTTCTCCTGTGTTGAGATCAGGCTTTCTTTGCATTCCTGAGCTTGTGGGGTTTGGGTGCCTGGTTGGCGATGTTGCAGATCATTGACAGGGCTTTTGAGGTGTGAGTATTTGGTGAGATGGCGCAAATCGAACTGGTTAGGTTTTGTTTGTTCTGAGATGCGTCTTATCTGTGCGGGTTGTGCATGGACTATGTTTTTTTTAAGCTAGTCTCCCCCGCTATTAAGTGAGGGTTGGGTCTTATCTGTTGTTAGGCTTCGTGTGTTATTTTGGGTTAACTTGGTTTTAGGAGGTTTCCTCCTTTATGGTATTTATGTAATTACCTGGGGTATGCCCCTTGTAAACATGTAATTTTTTTTTCTTTTATGCTACAATTAATTACCAAAAAAAAAAAGAAACTCAAGTCCAAAATTCAATCTAAAGCCCAAAAGTTCATTTTTCAATCTAAGTTCAAAATTCAATCTAAAGCCCATTTTTCAAACCTGAGTTCAAAGTTCAAATCTTCTCATTACCCAAGTTTAAAGATTCATTCAATTCAAGTTCAAAATTCGTTTCACCCAAATCCAAGGTTAATTCAAAATCCAAGTCGTAAATCTAGAAATCTCATCCTAGTTCAAGGTTCAAAGTTTTGTCCCATCCAAAGTTTAAGGTTCGCATCCTCCAAGTCCAAAGTTCACCCAAGTTTTCCAATCTAAGTCATAGTTTAGCCTAACCAAGTTCAAATCTCAAATTCAATCTTCAAGTTCAATTCATTTTTTCAATCCAAGTCAAGTGTCCAAATACCAATTCAAAAATTCAACTCAGTACAATATCAATAAAGATGGCTAAACAATCGAGTTCAAATGATTTTCTATAAATGCATTCATAAAACATGTAAAAATTCAAGTTTCGGACGTACCTGAAGATTCATGACCGAGTGATGATCCTCATGACGACGAAGGAGAATCTCGTGCTCTACGATCACGTTTAGGACAGTGAACCTCTTTATAGACGGCTTTCGCAACCGGTGAAGAAAAGGAATGTAGGTGGCAAGGTCAAAATGTTTCAGCATCTCTGGCACACCTCCCTCGAATAGGTCCTCGTCAATCGTACCAGCTGCACCACCGTCACTCGCACCAACCGCGGCCACACCCTCGCCGCCGACACCCTCTACATTGCCAGTGCCGCCTCCTCCTTGGCCGTCAGCCACATCCATATCACCCCCGCCTATACTGGCGCCACCACCCTCCTCCCCAATGAATTCGAAGCTAAAGCTGCCCATGAGAATTGAAAACATGATCGAGAAGAGAGAGAGGAGAAACATCTTTGGGAGAGAGAGAGAGAGAGAGAAGAAAGAGCCGTTTGTGATTTGCATGAATGAATTTTTTTGGAACCTGTCTCAAACCTTTGTTCTATTATTAACCTCGCGGCCATTAGATCTGAAGGCTTTAAATCTTACGGCCGTAACAACTTGACCTAGGCCACAACTTTTTTTAGCCATGGCCGTAGTTTTTTCTCAAACGTTTCTCACGACTGTGACCTTTATGTGTAGGCCGCCCCATCTATAGGGCACGATAGTGCATGCTGCCACTTCTAAAAGTAACGTCTGCTATATTTTTATGTCCCCACCTTTATGGACCTCTGAGCTACCCTCGTGCTAGTTTTGAACAAATCAAAAGCTCTTTTAGCTCTTCTTTATGTTCTAAATGCCCCGTCGAAAACCCCTTCAGTCCTTGTCATGGCCTAAAATTGACTTACCGGTCCTTTCAAGTCTCAAAATTGATATTCAACCCCTCTGGTCCTTGTCACGACCTAAAATTGACTTACCGGTCCTCTTAAGAGCCTAAACTATTAACTCACTAAATGGACGCACTTAGTGTGTGCGATTCAAGGTGTGAATATGTGTGCGATTTCAAACCCGCCTCCTAGGGGTTTGATTCTTCACTTAGACCATGGCAAGCTCTCCGGCGCCAAGTGCGACCCATCTAGGGCTTCTTCTCCTGGCATAGAGCGCCGCAAGAACGAAGCTCTGTTGAACCCTAGCGAGGTCAATGTTCGGTTCAGCGGGTCTCCCACTGGTGCGGATCATGGTATTCAGACTGAGGGCTTTGCTCCGTCCTCACCTTCCGGCCAAAGAATGTTGACAAAGTTAAGCGAGATCTTCCAGGAAGCTAGTAAAGTTCACTCCGTTCTCTCTAGCATCGACGATATGGTGGACAAAGAGGTGCGCAGTGTTCGGGCGAGGTTAAAGCCTTTCAACACTGAGATGTTAGACGCTCTAGAAACTCGATTCAAGCAATTGAAGGAAATCAGTCTAGGTAAATAACACAGGGCTGTTCGAATCACCCACTTAGATGTTCGGACCTCTCTATCTAATGCAGATGGTACGGATGACGCTTACGATGGCCTTGATATTGAACAAGATGAGTTATTGCTTCGGATGGCAGAGCGAGACAGGGTCTTTGCTGAGAGCCAAATTGATTTGATTAAAGAGGTGATTGCCAACAAAGAAGGAAACAAAGAAGGAACCAGGGTAGGCTCTCATTCTGATGTCCGCATAGTTAGTGAAGGCTCTAATGGCGTGGCAATAACAAAACAGGGAACGTATGATCCCATGGATAAGGCTCATAGGCAATATGGTTGGATCAATGATGAACATGGAAATCCTATCCGGGACACAAATTTCAAGGCTTTAACGATTCGAGGCAGGGGTGGAGGTCGGGTCCCCTTTTGCAATAGGGGATGCACGGTTTGGGGTTTGAAGAACACAAGGCCGAGGGGGTTTTGGGGGTCCTAGGCATGATCCCCAGAGAACATGGGCTAATGTGGTTCTATAAGGCTCGGAGGTCCAAGCTACTGGTGTAGAAGCTGTTAACCCTCCAGATGCACCTAAGGTGCTTGATAAAAATCCTAAGCCACTTTTAAGGGCTTCTTTATTAACAAATCGATCTACGAGCACCAATTTGGAATATGTGGAAACGTTCGACTCCGATGTCATTGAGATCGAGAGCTCTCTTGTGGATGAGAAAACATGGGAGGACTGCTTGGTTGGCTACTTTCTGGCTTCCACATTAGTCTTTGGGTTGGTTCGAGCAGCGGTTAGAGGTATGTGGGAGAATGATGGGCTGATTGATGTTCTGGGAAATGGCAGAGGTTTTTTCATCTTTAAATTTACATCAGTGGAAGCCATGGAAAATATTATGGATAGGGGACCTTGGCATATATCCGTTAAGCTTCTAGTGCTACAGCGGTGGAAGAAACGGTTCTCCTTTACTAAAGAAGCTATCTCTCAAATCCCAATTTGGGTTAAGCTTCATGATCTGCCTCTTGAGTTTTAGAACTCCCATTGTCTCAGCAGAGTAGCTAGTGTGGTGGGAGTCCCCTTATACTTGGATCGAGCCACTAATACTAAGCAACGTATCTCGTTTGCATGGGTTTGTATTGAAGTTGATGCGAGTAAACCTCTGAAACATTTCGTGACTGTCAAGTGTGACGACGACATATTTATTATTAGCTCAGGGGCTTTTTATTTTGATTTTGATGATTTTTATAATTCATTTTCTAAGAATAAATAATTTTAAATGGATAATATTTTATATTTCCAAAATGAAAGTGTTAACACATTTTGAACAATTAAAGTTGATACCTTAGCCAAAAA
>JAUMHN010400554.1:0-15925 GCA_032360265.1 Heliamphora ciliata
TTTTGGAGATCATTGTGTGAGAAGAAACCAAGGTAGGAAGAACACTTCGATCGGAATTGGTGCCCACACATCGTGATTGTTGTAGTGCGTCCGGGTCATACGTGAGAAGGTTGCAAGGTCATCTTCAACATATTCGGAATTTCTAGAAACTTATCGACAAGTTTCATAAATGTATTAAACTATTAAAATCTGCATAGTTTTCGTTTTTCATGAAAATCGCATACGTCGTTTTTACGGTCACGACGTCGATTCAAAAAAATCCATCTCCACCTTTCTTCCATTGCGCGGCTCTCTCTCCAACATAATATATCACCAAAAAAATTATATATCACAAAAAAATTAATGTATGGAATAACAATATATGTGCAATAGTTAAATTGTGTACTATTTCGTATCCCTCAAATTGAATTTACTATGGGTTGTTTGACAGTAAAATATTTTTGTATACAACATTTTTTGTGTGTACTCCGTCATTAATCAAACCCTTTTTAACTAAGACTTTCGTTGTTCGCCTATAAACCTCTCTAGATAAAGTAACATACATTTGCCTATGACTGAATGCATGATCTAGAACGTAGATACCCACACATGGAATCGTTTGCTCCAATGATTTGTTTATTGTCAAAGAAAAACTAAGACGAACTAAAAATTGTCTTCGAGGCATTTCGAATGGTAGCCTTGTATTTTTTGGGGTTTTAAGTGGGATTCAAGGAAGAAAAGGTCTTGTACTCTTGAAGTGTCCTATTGAAATCTCAGTATCAACGAAATCATCGTTCAGACCACGACAAAGTAGCCTCGTACCATTGCACAAACCAATATAAGGGTCAATATGTGATGCCCCGACTTCCGGGCATGTCAAGACATACATAATTATAAATAAGAGGAATATTCTAGCCATTCACTATAATTATGTATCATAAATATTACATCATTAAGAGTTCCAAACTGATTACAAGTACATAACGTTTACAGTTTACAAAGGATTTACAAAAATTACAATATGCGCCAGGAAACTGAACAAAAAGAACAAAAAGAGAAGACTTGAATCTTCAGTAAGCATCATCGGGATTTTTCTGCTCCTGAAACTCACCCTGGTAATCGTAGTTTTCTTTTCATTCGAGGACCTCATTTTCAAAGATATCCTCTTCCTCATCTGTGACACGAATGCCATGAACCAAAACCCAGTAGAAAACATTCTAAACCTTCTACCCAATCTCACGACACAAGATTTACCATAACGCATATCATTTATGTTAATCTTAGGCAACCTAAGATGGGAGGTGAATTGGGTTTTAAAATAATAATAACAATTTTGAAAATCTTTTTCAAAACCTTTTAATTTCTTAAACAAATATAGCAAGAATATCAAGAAATAAGGCAATGAAAAAATTAAAGAGGTTAGGAATAGAGAAATTGAACTGGACACCAAGATTTATAATGGTTCGATTTCTTCCAAACCTACGTCCACTCCTTAAGACTCCCCTTGAGAATTTTCACTAAGATAGAATGCTTCACGGGCAAATTCAAAGCCTTTTACAGCCTCAAGATGATCCTATGAAAACAACTCTTGTTTTCTTCTAATCACTCTTGAGTTTTTCTTTGAAGAGTATCACTTACTCACCCAAAGGATCAAGGGTGACTCACCTATAAATACAACAAATGTATGGGAATCAAAGATTCACTTACTCACTCTCTTTACAAATAATTGAAAATAAATGAATACAAAGAGATGAGATTCAGCTAGAGGAGTTAATGAGCAATAAATGCTATCTTGAAGATTTGAGCTTTTGACTCAAGTAATAGAATAGTGTCCAGAGCTATTAAGCTTCAAATATTAACTCCTTATATAGCCATCTGAAGTAAATGACCGTTGGTGGGTTGGTGGAGGCAATTAATGCTCTGAAATCCAACCGTTGGAACCAGCGCGAGATTTAAAATCTGTCGCAGGAGTCGACTCAAACTCATTTTGTGTTGACTCAAAATATCTAAGGTTTGGTTCCTCAAGTGATTGTGTTAACTCATTTCTGCAATGGTGTCGACACAAATTTTGTATTTTTCTCACCTACACAGTGGTGTCGATTCATGGAGCTTTTGGTGTTGACTCAAACATTACTTCAATTTTCCAAGAGAGACCTTTGGTGTCGATTCTTATCGTCTTTGGTGTTGACTCATTTTGTCTGGCAAGCTATTGGAATTTTGGTGTTGACTCATCTTCGTTTTGGTGTCGACTCATAAAATTATAGTCAGCCTTGGTAGTTTTAGAGTTGACTCATTTTGATCTGGTGTCGACATAGAAAACTGCAGACGGCCTTAGTTGTTTTGGGATTAACTCGAAGTCATTTGGTGTTGACTCAAAAAGTTTGTTCCTGTAGACAACATTTGTGTCGACTCATAAACCTTTGGTGTTGACCTGTTTGAGTTGGAATCGGGAATTATCTTGAGGCTCTGGTATCGACCCATTTAGCTTTGGTGTCAACTCATTTTTTCCGAAGTCAGGAATCCGATGGATTACTTGGTATCGACTAAAATTGCATTGGTGTCGAACCAAAATGAATCCCGCAAGGCTTGTGTAGGTGTCGACTCAAATTCGCTTTGTGTCAACTCATTTTGCTCAACTGCCTGGATTTCGGTCCAATACTAAAGGTGTTGATCCAAACTAGTTTGGTGTTAACTCAAGTGAGTTCCTGAAAATATCTTAGACAAAGATGTTAAGGTGTCAACTCAAATTCTTAATGGTGTCGACACACTTGAGAGTTTCAAGCGTATTTTGCCTTTAGGTATCGACTCAAATATCAATTTATGTCGACTCAAAATATTCTTTGACAGAACACACAGTGTCAATCCTTTTGACGCAAAGAGTTGCACAAATAACTTAAGGTGTCAACTCATTAGTCATGTAGTGTCAACACTTACCTTTTTAAAAACAAACAAATATAATTATTTTTAAATTAATTTAATTAAAAAAATAAATTATTAAAATCATCAAAATCTAATTAAAAAACCTTTGAGATAATAATCTACTATTTTTTGATGATTGCAATATTTTCTAGATACTATTTAAAAAAAATTTTCAACAAGATTTCTCCCCTTATCACCATGCCTTAAACAAATAAGTAATTAATCAATAAGGCATTCAGCAACAGTGTAAAACAACTGTGCAAGAGAATTTTCAAATTTAATTTAGAAGCATTCTGAATTTATTAAAACTTGTGCGTCAACTCAAGGTGTTCAAACACATTTTATACATACAAACAAAGAACATGAAGATAGTTGGCATGAAATTGAGATATGATATTCATATAGTTAACAGTTAAGTGTTATCCAAAAACATCTAACAATTAAAAAAGACTTAATATTTTTACATCCACCACCACAAACACATAAAATAAAGAAAAAGGAATGTTTAGCAGTTACATCTTCTCCTTTAATCAAAGCGTACAAACAACAACAAAAACTGCTAAACTTCTTTTTTTTTTCCCTCTCTTTTCTCCCCTTTTGGAATCATCAAAATCAGATGTCGTCAAACTATTTCTTCTTTTTCTTCTTGTCTTCGGCCACTTTCCTTCGTTCATATGCATGTTCTTTGGAGGCTCGTTCTTTCTCAGATGTCTTCTCTTGTTCTTCAAGGGCCACAAATGAGGCTGCTAAAGCCAAGTCAGCCTCGCGCTTCAATCGTGCTTCTTTTTCTGCCTTCGTTTCCTTAGGCTTAAATTGTTTGGCCCAAGCGTCTTGAATCCATTTGAGATGGTCTTCGACCTTCCTAGTATTCTGTTGTATTGCAATGATGACACCTTCATCGTATTCTTTTCGAACTTGTTGAAGAATGGAAACATTAGCCTTCACGATGGAGGCTACGCTGTCGTTCATGGTTTTGCTCATGGAAAGGCCAGCATCACATGCATTTTCAATGTCCCTTCTCAGAGTACGATTGGTTTTGTTTAGATGTTTGACTTTATCGGAGATAGAGGACACCTTACAACCGATATCAAAGAGATCCGCATCAACTTTCGCTTGAAAGGATGCTACAGAGGAAGTCAATCCCTTGACAAAGGAGACAAGCTTTGCAAACTCTTGAGATGAGAGACCAACCGAAGGAGCAGATGATGATGCAACAAAAGGAGGAGGAGGAGGAATAGGAGAGGAGGGGCTAGGTATCTTAGTCCTAGAATGAGGAGAAGCAAGGGAACGAAAAACAAAGGGTATGGGGGAATTTGCACGAGCAGAGGGAGGAAGAGGGGTTCGACTAGTTGATGGTGGAGCAGGGGCAGGGGAGGCAAGATTTTCATGTTTTGTGGACTAAACACAATCAACTTTTGAAATTTGCATATGTTTCAAAGTTGACTGTCTATAAAAATCATACTTTGAAAAGGGAATTCCCTTCTCGGTAGACAAATCAACACCAAAGTGCCTAAACACATGGGTAAATAACACGGAATGAGCAAGGGAGGAATTGGACTTAGAATGTGATTGCAACATATCAGAGATGAAAAGATAACTAAGGTCCAATTTCTTGTCTTCGAGGATGTACCACATAATAAATACATGCATAAATGTCACATCACCAAATTTCCCAGATTGGGGCAAAAAAATATGATTGACAAAATGATGCAAAATTCTTATTTCGGACTTAAGGGAGTTAGTCTCAACGGGTTTTGAAGGGTCAACCTCTTCGAGTTCAAAAATTTATTTCATCGCATCATGAAAAGAGAAACAGTCAATAGATCTATTTTTCTTATTGCAGGCAACAAACAATCGACCCTTAGGGAGACCGAGGATCTCGTTCAAAGTTTTAGAGGTCAAGTGAATGCCTACACCATTCACCTAAGTGGAGATGGTCATGATATTAGGGTCGGTGATTTGGAAATGAGCGTAGAATAGTTTGACGAGTGTAGGGTAATGGAGTTCTCGAATCTAGAGTAACTTCATCTAATCAAGATCGGATAGCAACTCAGAGAATTTCATTTCTATTGATTCAAAAAATTGAAAATCAATCAATGGAGCGACCAGGGATTACCTTTCGAGTTGCAAAAGAGGCAAAGTAGAGATTCTTGTACTTACTGAACTGGAACTTCAAAGCAGGTTCGATTGAAGTGACGTTTGAAGGTCTAACCTTGCTCTTCTTTGATTTCTTCTGAATCTTTTGTTTCTTTGCCTCTCTAGGGCTTGACGGCCCTTCGTCTGGAAGTTTGCTCCCTTTGTCCATCGTCTTCGGTAGCATTGACGGTGATATAGAGAGGGGAAGAGATGAAGAAGGTGGGAGGAGTTGACTCTAGGGTTTGTCGGGGAGACACGAAGAGGGAGGAGATGAACCGATATTTTTGTTAACCTAAGGACTTTTTAATTAGATTTTGATGATTTTAATAATTTATTTTCTTGATTAAATTGATTTAAAAAGGATTATATTTATTTGTTTCCAAAAAAATAAGTGTTGACACTACATGGCTAATGAGTCAACACCGTAAGTCATTTGTGTTGACTTCTTGCATCGAATGGGTTGACACTTTGTGTTCTATCAAAGAACATTTTGAGTCGACATAAATTGATAGTTGAGTTGACACCTAAAGGAAAAATACGCTTGAAACTCTCAAGTGTGTCGACACCATTAATAATTTGAGTCGACACCTTAACATGTTTGCCTAAGATGTTTTCAGGAACTCACCTGAGTCAACACCAAACTAGTTTGGGTCGACACCTTTAGTATTGGATCGAAATTTAGGTAGTTGTGCAAAGTGAGTCGACACAAAATGAATTTGAGTCGACACTTACACAAGTCTTGCAGGATTCACTTTGGGTCGACACCAACGCAATTTGAGTCGACACCAAGTAATCCATCGCTTTCCTAACTTCGGGAAAAATGAGTTGACACTGAAGATAAATGGGTCGACATCAGAGGTTTAAGAAAAATCTCGACTCCAACTCAAATGGGTCGACACCAAAGGTTTATGAGTTAACACAAATGCTCCCTGCGGGAATATGCTTTTTGGGATGACACCAAATGAATTTGAGTAGACCCCGAAATAACTGAGACTGTCTACAGTTTTTTGAGTCGACACCAGATCAAAATGAGTCAACTCTAAAACTACCGAGGCTGATTGCTATTTTATGAGTCGACACCAAAACAAAGATGAGTCGACCCTAAAATTCCAGTAGCTTGCTAGAAAAAATGAGTCGACACCAAAGATGATATGAATCGACACCAAAGGTCTCTCCTGAAAAACTGAAGTATTGTTTGAGTCGACACCACCGTGTGGGTGAGGAAGATGCAGAATTTGTGTCAACACCATTGAAAAAATGAGTCAACACAATTACTTGAGGAACCAAGCCCTAGATATTGAGTCGACACAAAATGAGTTTGAGTCGACCCATGCGACAGATTTTAAATCTCGCGCTGGTTCCAACGGTTGGATTTTAGAGTATTAATTGCCTTCACAAACCCACCAACGGTCATTTACTTCAGATGGCTATATAAGGAGTTAATATTTGAAGCTTAAAAGACCTGGACACTATTCTATTGCTTGAATCAAAGGCTCAAATCTTCAAGATAACATTTATTGCTTATTAACTCCTCCAGCCAAATCTTACCTCTTTGTATTCATTTATTTGCAATCATTTGTAAAGAGAGTGAGTTGGTATCTCATTGAATACTACATTTATTGTACTTAAGGGAGAGTCACATTTGATCCTTTGAGTGAGTGAGTGATACTTTTCAAAGAAGAGCTCAAGAGTGATTAGAAAAAAATATGAGTTGTTTTCGTAGGATCATCTTGAGGCTATAAAAGGATTTGAATGCCCCCGTGAAGTATTTTTAGTAAAAATTCTTAAGGGGAGTCTGGAGGAGTAGATGTAGGCTTAAAAGAAACTGAACCACTATAAATCTTGATTTTTGGTTTAATTTCTCTCTCCCTAACCTCTTTAATTTCTTTATTATTTTATTTCTTGATATTCTTGTTATATTTTTTAAAGAAATTAAAAGGTTTTAAAAAAGATTTTTAAAATAGTTATTATTGTTTTAAAACCCAATTCACCCCTTCTTCGATTACCTAGAACTAACAGTTTTGAATATGAACGATTTTGAGCGCGAATGAGAAAAGAGGGAAAACCACCTATATATAAACTCTACGAATTGTGTCGACCTTAAATGAAATTGAGTCGATACTTTTCACGCGACATTGGGGGTGTCCTAAGGACAGAAATTGTGTCGGCACTTTTTACAAGGGTGTTGACACCTTCGGCTCGTTGAGTCGACACTCTTATTGAATGAGTTGTCTCAAATTTTATTGATAGCATGATAAACGAATCGAGTCAACACTATATAGCTGGGGTCGACACTTTTAATAAAATGTGTCGATAGTATGTAGATTGAGTCAACTCTGCATATATGTGTTGACCCTTTTCAACAATGAGTCGACACTTTTCACACATTAAACTAAAGCATGATAAGTATTCAAAATATATTAAACAGGCATGGTTAGTATAACATATAATCGTTATTTTAGAGCACATAGCATACCAAGTTCTCTTCTGATATAACATATTCTTTCTTCATTTAAAGGTTTGGTGAATATATTAGCAAGTTGGTAGTCCGTGCCTACAGATTCAAGTTCAATATTACCCTTTTGTACATGATCTCTAATAAAATGATGTCTAATCTCGACACGCTTTGTTCTAAAGTGTTGTATAGGGTTTTTAGATATGATAATGGCACTAGTATTATCACATTTAATGAGAATATGATCTAAACAAATACCATAGTTTTCTAATTGTTGTTTCATCCAAAGAACTTATGCACAATAGCCACCAGCTACAATGTATTCAGCCTCAGCTGTAGATAAGACTACTGAGTTCTATTTCTTGCTAAACCATGATATTAATGAGTGTCCTAGAAATTGACATGTTCCACTTGTACTCTTCCTATCAATTTTACAACCAGCAAAGTCTGCATCAGAATAACCAAATAACTCAGAGGCTATTCCTGTAGAATAGAATAATCTTAGGTTTTGTATACCTAATAGGTATCTAAAGATGCGCTTAATTGCATTCACATGCGATTATTTAGGATTAGCTTGAAATCTAGCACACATTCATACACTAAATATGATATCTAGTCTACTAGTAGTAAGGTAAAGTAGGGATCCAATCATACCTCTATATCGTTTTTCCTCTACTGCCTTACCATTTTTACCTTTGTCAAGTTTTGTTGAAGGGCACATTGGGGTTTCCATAAGTTTTATCTTTTGCATATCAAACCTCTTCAACAAATCTATTGTGTACTTGGATTGGTTGATGAAAATTCCATCATGTGTTTGTTTGATTTGAAGTCTAAGGAAGTAATTGAGCTCACCCATCATGCTCATCTCAAATTCTCTCTGCATACACTTAGCAAAATCCTTACAAAGAGTTTTATTAGTTGA
The DNA here is from genome assembly GCA_032360265.1 of Heliamphora ciliata. Lineage (NCBI taxonomy): Eukaryota > Viridiplantae > Streptophyta > Magnoliopsida > Ericales > Sarraceniaceae > Heliamphora > Heliamphora ciliata. The sequence goes on from JAUMHN010400554.1 coordinate 8,412, forward strand.
GTCAAAGATAATATCATCTACATATATTTGGACAACAAGCATATCTTCTCCTTGAGACTTGATAAAAAAGTGTTGCATCAAAATTTTTTTTCTTAAAAACTCATTTTCAATCAAGAATTTGCTAAAGCCGTTCATATCAAGCTCTTGGTACTTGCTTTAAATCATAGAGAGATTTAGTAAGTTCGTAAACATGATTTGAAAAATCAGGATTTTTAAAGTCAGGAGATTGTTTTACAAAAACTTTCTCCAACATAAAACATTTAAAAAGACACTTTTGACATCCATTTGATAGAGTTTGAAAATTTTAAAATATGCAAAAACAAGTAACATCCTAATGGTTTCAAGCCTAGCCACAGGAGTAAAAGTCTCATCAAAATCGATACCTTCTTCTTGATTGTAATCTTGAGCTACCAATCGAGCTTTGTTCCTAAGAACTACTCTATTTTTATCTATTTTATTTCTAAAAATCCATTTTGTATCAATGATGGAGTGTTCCTTAGGTTTTGAAACTAAAGTCTAAATTTTATTTCTTTCAAATTGGTTTAACTTTTCTTACATAGCCAAGATCTAAAAATTATCGTTTTTAGCTTCCTCAAAATATTTTGGTTCAGTCTGAAAAAGAAATACTAAATTACCACAAACATTATGTAGAGATAATCGAGTTTTAATACCTTGGGATGGGTCACAAATGATCAAGTCCTTTGGATGACCATGAACATACCTCAATTGTTTATCCTTATGAGCTAAGAATAGCACCCAAGTGTATCTAAATAAATCATAAACAACAATAAAAGCATATCTCTTATCTCCAAGGCTAAGAGTCCTTATTGGACCAAACAAGTCCATGTGCAATAGTTATAAGAGCCTAAAAGTAGAAATCACATTTTTAGATTGAGAAAAACTTCTAACTTGTCTGCCTTGTTGATATACATCACAAATTTTTTCTTTTTCAAATTTTATTTGAGGTAATTCAATCATCAACTTCTTTTTCAAAAGTTTTGAAATCAAATTCATGTGTGCATGTCCAAATCTTCTATGCCAGAACTAATTATTATCACTAAAGGCAATTGAGCACTTAGTGTCATTTTTGAAAAGGTTATTTAGATTGAACGTGTAAATATTTTTATACCTATGACCCTAAAAAATAGTTTTGTTGTCAATTGAGTTTTCAATAACACACTTAGCATAATCAAAGACAACTTTGTGGCCTTTGTCACAAAGTTGGCTTAAACTAAGAATGCTATGTTTTAAACCATCAACAAGCAAAATATTTTTAATAGAAGGAAAATGAATTTTTCTAATACAACCAATTCCTATAATTTTGCCATTTCTATTGTCACCAAATGTCACAAATTCACCATATGTAGGCATGAGGGATGCATATATTGATTTTTCACCTGTCATGTGTTTTCAGTAGGCACTATCAAGATAACACATCCCCTCCTTGAATGAGAACTTGAGACATACCTGCAAAAAGAATCAATGTTTGAATTTTGGTACAAAAAATTTCTTGGGTCATTTGGTGTTATGGTGTGCCTAATTCCATTTAAGATTGTGAATAAAAAGTTTATATTTTACAAGAATCGATATTTTGATATTTTGTGTGTAAACCAAGCTCTACATGTCATATTATCTACTATGCAGAATAAAAGATATCCATATATAACATTAAATAAATAATGCACTGTAAATATTGTTCATAAAAATTCTCATTAAAATAGAAATAACAAAATATATTAGTAAGTAAAATAAATATCAAAATTCATTACACAAAAATATAACTTTAGTATATATTCCTCATACCAAGATTATCTGGATTATGTTTGTTACAACATTCAAGTTGAGAACTTGCTCACCCATATTCCATTAAATATATTAATGACAATTAAAGTCTAACATTGCTACATGACCGTTTTCCAAATTCAAACCCACTGATTAACATAGAATAAAGTAACACGTCATATTATGAAATTAAATTAACAAGTAATAATTAAATAGGTTCACCCAGCAAATGAATTAAATTACTCACAGCACAATAAAATATATAAACATGATGTCAAAACCTAAATCATTATCATGATTGTAAAATTAAGTATGCATTATAATTATTTATTAAAAATAAATATAATAAAGACCTAACATTGCAAACGTGATAACATAGCATGGAATGAAAATTAAACACCATATTATGACATGAAAATAGTGACATGACACTTGGTGGCAAAAAATAGTGAACTTTAAATTAAAACTCCTAATTTTCAAATTTGTGTCACTTTAAATAAATTCATGATCCAACTGGTTACACTTCTTCAGAAATTCTAATACTACATAGAGACATAATACGTGATGTTAGGGTGATGTTGTGATGTCCCGAATTTAGGGTAATATCCAAAGCGACAAAAGGAGACCATTGATGCAAAAAATATAGAAAACAAATAATCCATTAAAAGGTAAAAATACTACATTAGATTCCAATGAAAATAGAAGAAGCCATAAGAACAAAAAAGAAAAGTTCCTGCTACAAAGATACAAAAGAAGGGTAATTATGACCCCCTCAATTAAAAAAAAACCCATAAATGGGCTCAGGTGAGCCTGCGTTCTACAAAGTCATCATAGTTGGTGGCATTCTCGTCCATCTTGTCTAAACTGGCATGAAATGCCATAAGTTGCGATGCCTAATAGAATTCAAAATATATACAAGTATTTTATAGAACAACATGCTAGACAATTCACTGAGCGCCAAAATAAGTATGCGTGATGAGATATATGATGATAGTTCTATAAATTTTGTAAATAATTTTTTGAAAAATAAAAATTGGACGGTCAATCGCCGAAACAGGCTCCAGATAAAAAACTTTTTGATGTAGAACAATTAAAAATAAAACTCGTGCCACTACAGTTAATTCAGATGAATATCTTATGGTCGATTTTTCAACTACGAACTTTGATTTTTTGAGTTGAAGCTCCGGTCAGACCTCCTATTGTTTTCCTGATGCGATTCCTGAATGTAGTGTGGGTTACGATCCTTTGAGAATATAAATCGACAGAACCTGGACAACCATAGTCTTGAAAGACAACTTATCAATTTGGTTCAGCCTACCCACATATTTATAGGGCTACAGTAGGGACTTGTGGAGTAATTATGATTTAGACTTCTAGTGTAACCCAGTTACCTATCTTGCGGTTTCTACAAATATGCAAACCTCTTAGTAGTATATGTAATTATGAAAATCTTACCACGATTTTTGTAATTTTCATAAAACACTAAATTGTAGTTCACACTACTAAAGAACTGTAACTGAACTCTTAGCCATAATCTCATGACCAATTTGCATTGAGCTCCTGTTATTAAATGCTTAACTTATCTCCACACATGAAGATTCTCAATACCTGCTAATTAAATTTAATTACTAACAATTTAATTTAATCAACATCTTGAAATTTCTTAAACCCTTCCGCTTAATTTATCTGACCGTCGGATAGTCAAATCCACCTGTAGGGTTTGGTCTAGTTAAAACTTATAAGCTTCCTTAAGAGGGTATCGTCAATCCCGAACAATCGAGACGTGAATTCCGTTAATAATTAATATTCACTATATAATTAACACCGCTATCCAACTCACCGAGAATATAGACCCATAAAAGATCGCACCTTTTAATGAATCAAAACAACGAATATTAAATATACGCAAATAATAATTATTTCGGGATTAACAGTATAAGTACTCATAATAACTTTAGGGTGTGAATTAATTTATATAGTCAGTATAAAATTAATTACCCAAATATTGTCTCGTACAATACACACAAAGTATACTATCACAGAGAGTCGAAAAAATAGACGACGCTATTATCTGTTCTTTGTAACTAAGACAGGCTTACTAAAACTCTGTGCTATAGTAGTACCGATAGTTTGTCTCTTTCAATTTAAACTGTGAACAAATACTTATATTCTGCAAGAACCTATAATCTGGTCTTCTGTGTACAAACCGTACTCTACACACCAGATTAAATACTATACAGAATAAAGGACATTCATGTATAATATTAAAGAAATGATATTGCATACATTACTAATTAAGATTCTCATAAAATAAAAAAATAATTTTATTAAAATAAAATTAAATACTAAAATCAAAATAAAATTCATAATTTTTAGTATACAATCATGACAATCTCCAATTTATACTCAAAATCATGCTTCTATACATTTTACTCCCATGCCCTCTACATAACTATCAAAAGTCTTAGCCGGTAGGCTCTTTGTAAAAGGATCTGTAAGGTTGTCCCTTGATGCAATCTTGGTCATAGCAACATCACCCCTCTGTATCAGGATTTCTCGTATCAGGTGATACTTACGCTCAATGTGTTTTATTTTCTTGTGGACTCTTAGCTCCTTCGAGTTTACAATCGGTCTGCTATTATTACAATAAAGTGTAATAGCCGATTGAACTGAAGGCACCACATCTAGATCCAACAGGAAGTTCCTGAGCCAAATGGCCTTCTTTGCTGCTACGTACTCGGCGTCCATTGTGGAATCAACAATGCAGGAATGCTTGATACTCCTCCAACTAATAGCTCTACCTCCTAAGGTAAACACATATCCTGAGGTAGTCTTATGAAAATCTTTGTCTGACTAAAAATTCGAGTCTGCGTACCTTAAAGGTACTAGACTGTCTGCCTGATAAACCAACATATAATCCCTAGTCCTTTTTAGGTACTTGATTATATTCTTTACGGCTATTCAATGCTCTTCTCCTGGGATAGACTGATATCTGCTAACCATGCAAAAGGCAAAGCAGATATCGGGTCTTGTGCAAAGCATAGAATACATTAGGCTACCTACCGCCGAAGCATAAGGAATCGCCTTCATCTTCTCTATCTCATCAGGTGTCTTAGTATACTTCTCCTTGGATAGAGTGATTCCATGCCTGAAAGAAAAAAAATCTTTTATTGAAATCCTGCATGCTAAAACGAGTAAGGATATCATCGATATACTTTGCTTGTGATAAGCCCAATATCCTTTATTTTTGTTCTCACACAAGTTTGATCCCAAGAACGTGACTGGCTTTTCCCAAGTTCTTCATATCGAACAGTCCAAATAACTATACCTTTACCGTAGATAATGCCCCCACATCATTTTTGATGAACAGGATATCATCTACATAAAGTACTGGAAAGATCACTATGCTTCCGTCACACTTCTTGTACACACAGGACTCATCTGGATTCTGATCAAAATCATAAGACTTTATTGCTTGATCAAATAGAGTATTCCAAGACCTCGATGCTCGTTTAAGTCCATAAAGAGATCTCTTAAGTTTGCACAATATGTGCTCCTGGCCATTCACTATGAAATCGTCTAGTTGTACCGTATAGATACACTCGTCAAGACTTCCATTAAGAAAAGCTGTTTTGATACCCATTTACCAATTTTTGTAATCAAAATGTGCAGCAATAGATAAGAGAATTTGGATAGATTTAAGCATGGCTACAAGCGAAAATGTTTCCTTATAATCGATTCCTTTTTTCTGAGTGAACCCTTTTGCAATAAGCCTAGCTTTGAAGGTTTTAACTTTTTTGTCCGCTCCTCTCTTCCTATTGTAGATCCACTTATATTTGATGGGTTTTATCCCTTCAGGTGGTTCTACAAGTTCATAAACCTGATTAGAATATATAAATTCCATCTCTGAATTCAGAGCCTTTTGCCAAAGATCTGCATCTTTGTCTTGGAGTGCTTCATTATAGTTACATGGCTCGGTATCTAGTTCTACCGGGATCCTATCAAAAGACCTTTCTAAGAACATATGCCGATCAGGTTGATCAACAATCCTCCCACTACGACGATATACTACATGCGTCTGTGTACTAGCAGTAACACGCTGTGCAGAATCTGAATTTTGTGCACCATTACTCACATGCTCGTCAGGCATGTTAGTGGTAGCACCCTAATCATGTTCTGCACCTATCCCGATAATTCTCCCACTATGACGAAGAAATAGGATATCAGTGATTTTTGGTTCCTCTTCCGTTCTATTGGTATTTTCTCTCAATTCTTTCAAAATAATTTTACTTTTGGGCCTGTGGTCCAAAATATAATCCTTTTTCAAGAATCGGGCATTGGTGCTAATAATGACCTTTTAATCTTTAGGATTATAAAATAGACCACCATTCATTCCCTTGGGATACCCCAAAAAGAAACAAACTTCTATCCTCGGTTCCAACTTACCCACGTTCCCTAACAGCACATGTGTTGGAAACCCCTAAATTTGGATATGTCTCAGACTAAGCTTACGCTCAGTCCACAATTCTGTGGGAGTAGAAGGTACTGATTTAACAGGTACTAAGTTCAGAATATAAGCCGCTGTCTCTAATGCAAGTCCCCAAAACGAATCGGATAATCCTGAATAACTCATCATAGACCTTACCATCTCTATAAGAGTCCTATTTATTATTTCTGTTACACTGTTTTGCTGTGGAGTGTCCGGTAAAATCAACTGGGATATAATTCCTTCTAATAACAGGCCCTAAACTCTCTAAAGAGGTACTGTCCACCACGGTCAAATTGTAGTGATTTGATATTTTTACTTAGAACTTCTCCGCCTCCGCCTTGAATTTTTTAAATTTCTCAAAGTATTCATGTGAGACCCTGTACCGTTTCCTTTTTGATATATATGCATATTCGGTGTTTTGGCGCCTTTTTGGCATTTTTACTTTAATATGTTTATATGCGTTTTGATGCATGTTTTGGTTAAAATAAGCATGCGGGGTTATTTCCCGGGGTTGTAGGGAGTTTTTGTGCAAATTTTGGAAATTCAAAAAAAAAAAGATATTTTGGAGGCCTATATATATCTGTAGTTAGATATTTTCAAAAGATATTTTTAAAACTTAACTCTTAAGTTTCCTCCAAATTTTCTCTGCCTTTTCTCTAACTTCTCGGGGGCCCAGAGCTCGATTTTCAACGATCCAACAGTGGATCCTTGCTATTGGCATGGTGGTCTATGCATCAATCTGGACGGATTTTGATTTCTACGAAGCTCAGATTTGCACGTAGATCAAGGCATCGGGTTTTTAACCCAACGAGGTAGGATCTCAGATTCTACTGCTGTATAAGGGTGTAATATGTAATCTTGTGCACTTTTACCGTTTAAAAACGCATGAAAAGGTGATTTATGTTTTAGATCTGGTTTTTGATTCAAAATCATTTTTTGGCATTTTCGGTGGATGGAAGTGCGTTTTGAGATTCTTTTCGAGGTTTTGGCGAGAGGCTTGGGCGTGTTGATGTTTGAGCGTGTTTGGGTGTTTGACTTGAGGTTTGGAAGCAAAAACATGCATAAATCGTAGCTCAAAAACACTTTCTGGGTGAGTTCAGTCGCCTGAACTCATGAGTTCAGTCGACTGGATCATCATGCTATGAGATCATCATGCTATGAGTTCAGTCGACTGAACTCATGAGGTCAGTCGACTGGATGATCATGCTATGAGAACAAAATTCTATGAGTTCAGTCGACAGAA
>JAUMHN010400564.1:0-15925 GCA_032360265.1 Heliamphora ciliata
AAGAAATATCAAGATGCCAATTAAATTAAATTGTCAGTAATTAAATTTAATTGGCGGGTATCGAGAATCTTAACGTGGGTAGAAATGGTAAGAATTTTATAGCAGGAGCTCAATGCAAGAAGATCTTGAGATTATGGGTCAGAGTACAATTATAGTTCTTTAGTGGTATGAACTGTAATTCAGTGTTTTATAAAAATTGCAGAAACCGCTGCTGGTTTTCTATAATTGTAGATACTGTTATGCGTCTTTCTTTAATTGCAGAAACTGCTGGTAAGTGTTTGTGTTCAACTGGAAGTCTTACTCATAATTACTTCTCAGGTCCCTACTGTAACCTTATATATATGCGGGTACGCTGAACCAGTTTAAGATGATTTTAATATCATTATTGATATATTATTTTTGTCTTTCCAGACTTAAAAAATATATCGGGGTTCTGCCGGTACAAGTTCTCTGAGGATCGTAGCCTACACTACGTTCGAGAATCGCGTAAGGAAATACAGTAGAAAATCTGACTAGAGTTTCAACTCGGAATCAAGTCGTAGTTGAAGATTAGATTTACAAGAGGTATTCTTTTAAATTAACTTTGGTTGCACGGGTTTTATTTTGATCGTTCGTCGTCAAAAGTTTTATCTAGATCCCGTTTCGGCGTTTGCCCGTCCAGTTAATTTTTATCGAAAATAGCTTTACAAAAACAATGATCTTGGCAGTTTTGCCTCCAACACCTTTGTCAATAACATGCAGTTGTTCCATGTATTCTTTAGTTAGAAATTGCATGTCGTAGGATTTAAGATTTTCTTTTGCTACTTGTTTCATTTAGCGTTCTATGTCACTCCCCAAAACCCGGGGTCACGTGAAAATTCACTAAACACCAGTTTTATGAAAATAAATTTTCATACATTCAAATCCACCAGTTGAAATCAAATGAAAACCCAACATGCATCTCTTATAAACAGTAAACATCCTGTACATCATATGTTGCCCTGAGGCGTACAAACGTGCCTTTAAACAAGCATATAAAAAGAAAAACTAGTAAAGTCTTCCACCACCACAGGCACCACTAGATCAACTCCTTGTGATCATCAACCTCCAAACCTAAAAATAGTTTTACAGCAAAATCCCACACCGTGAGCCGAAACCAAATAAAAATAGACTATAAAACTGTAAAGCAGGATATGCAATCATATGGTGGGAGCTAACTCAACCACAAGTAAAACCAGGCATTATAACTAATGCAAATAATAGTTAAAGAAAACTGTAATCAAAACGTTGCTTTCTACTCGGATTACACAACCGAGGAAAGAGAAAATGAATCCTATGTGCCGACTCAGTCACAAGGGGACAAAGGTAACAACTATAAACTCCTACCCCTTACCTAATCCCTATACATCATAGGACCGGTTAGGTAATAGCAAGTTCTATACGGAGCACCATAACGTAAAGGCTTAGTTTATGGGTTCAACAACCTAAGGGAACAAAGCACCCAACCACCTTTTCGGGAACTACCCCGAAGGAAGTACCTACTTTGAGCACGTTTTCGGACTTCTACCGAGGGCAACTCGTGCTAAATACCCGCTATCCCAGTACATCTAGAGAATCATTTTACAAAACGAAAATGTTTTCACATTTATACATAGATCCATTCATCAACATGGAGATCAAACAAACATATAGATCCATCCATTAACATGGAGATCAACAGGCATGTAAAAATAAACACACACACTTTTATCAAACGTTTTCAAGGTTGAGTCCCAACCCCAAGGATCAGCTCCAAACCCTCCAAAGAAAACATATTTTCCAAAGTTTTCGTAAAAACTCATTTTGCAAATCATTCCTTTCCATAAATAATCACCAAACCATCCAAGCAACCACCAAACGCCCACACAAGACCCCAGTCGACTGGGCCCAAGACCCCAGTCGACTAAAAAACTCTCAGGAAAAAGAAAATCAAAACAGAACCAATTTCAGTCGACTGACCTCCTAGGTCCAGTCGACTGAACTCCCAAAATGATGATCCAGTCGACTGATATCATGATCCAATCGACTAATCCTGCCCAAAAAATGTTTTAAGCTACGGTTTTTGCCTCCAAGCCTCAAATTAAGCCTCCAAACACCCATCAAACACCCTCGAACATCTACACGCTCAAGTCTTACACCAAAACGTCGAAAGGAAACTCTCGAAACACACTTTCATCCACTGAAAACGACGAAAAATGGTTTTAAGCTAAAAACCCTATTTATCAAAACATAAATCACTTATTTCATGCGTTTTTAAATGGTGAAACAACATATAATTACATATAGCACCCTTAAACATCTATACAGTCTAAAATTCTACCTCGGTGAGTTAACAACTCAACACCTTGATTCACATGCAAAAATTGTGCTTCGTCGAAATGATATTATGTCTGGATGGATACATAGAGCACAATGCCTATAACAAGGATCGGCTGTTGATCCATCAAAAACCAAGCCCCGTGCCCCCGAGAAGTTAGAGAGAAGATAGAGAGAAAAAGGAGAAAACTTAATTGTTAAGTTTTGAAAATATCTAACTCCATATATTTATAGGCTTTTAAAATATTTTTTTTTTGAATTTTTGAAATTCGCACCATAACTCCCTGTAGCCTCAGACCCCGCATGCTTATTTAAATCAAAACGCTCATCAAAACCCATATAAGCATATTAAAGCAAAAACACCAAAATGTGTTGAAAAACACCGAATATGCATATATATCAAAATGAAACGGTACATGGTCTCACATTCTATATGCATATGCTATGTATTTTCGTTATTTGATTTTGGATGTTGACTCTCCGCCTCTATTTTTCTGTATTTGTATACATTTGAGAAATCTAATTAAGAACCAATAATAATTAGTAGAGGACAGCCTCACAGTTGAGCGAACGGAGCGCCTAACACATTCCCATGTTCGTACCTTAGCCCCCGGACCCTTGTTTTCTCTAGTTACCGTTTTAAATATCAGTGGTTCATTTTGTTTTTCTTAGTTTTTTCTCAAAAATCAAGTGGCAACTTCACCTTTTCACAAAAAAAGGTTTTTAAAATCTAATTTTCAAGGTGTTAAAATATTTTCTAAACATTTCTTGAATTTCTTTATTGTTAAACTAAAATGCTAAATCCTGGTGCCATAAATGCCAAACGGGCATGTGGGTAATGGTGCATAGGGTTCAAATTATGCATAGCGCGTTACTGCTAGTACATAGACGCAGGTAGTGCCTCATCGTAGTAGAAGGGTTGTTCATCAACCCGATCGGTATATGTTCTTAGAAGAGTCTTTTGATAGGATCTCGGTAGAACTGGATACCAAACTCTGTAACTACAACAAAGCACTCCAAGACAAAGATGTAGATCTCTGGCAAAAGGCTATGAATTCAGAGATAGAATCTATGTATTCCAATCAGGTCTGAGAACTTGTAGAACCACCTGAAGGGATAAAACCCATCGGATGTAAGTAGATCTACAAGAGGAAGAAAGGAGCAGACGAAAAGATTAAAACCTTTAAAACTAGGCTTGTTGCAAAAGGGTTCACTCAGAAATATGAGATCGATTATGTCACGTCTCAAACTCCGAGACACGTGAAAAACCACAAAACAACTACAAAAGATGACCAAATAAAAGGGATGTAAAACCAAAAAACCAAACAAGGCCAAAACCTTTGTAGAAACGTACTACTGAGGGTTTATCTGATTTAAAAGAGTATCCAAGAGACTACAGTTATAGCCCACCAACCAAGCCTTTTTAAATAAAATATAATTTTTGAATAAGAAAATTCTTTTCATTTTAAGAGAAGCTCAGGCCATTCCAAAAATCTTCCTCGAAACATAAGAGTTTAAATGAAGTATAAATCATTTGAAAAATCCCATTTTGTAACCATTGAACCCAACAATGAAAAACGTAGTAAGATACTACGAAAAACAACAATCAACCCAAGGTTCTCTCGAAAGCATTAAAACATGCATACATCCATAAGAATTTTATATGATCTACAAAATGTTATCTCTAAATATGAAACATATACAGAAAGGTATAAACTATCTAACAAAACAAGACAATAGGATCTTGCCATCAGCCACCTCCAGGCACCACTGGGTACATCTAGAGAATTATTTCAAAACCAACCGTAGCTCGACTACGAAAAGCATTTTCATAAATATACATTAAACATGTATATATAGATCTATCCATCAACATGGAGATCAAACAAAACATTTCAAAATATGTTTTTTTGTTTTCAACAAAACATTTCCAAAATCGAGACTCAACCCCAAGGGTTAGCTCCAAACCTTCAAAACATGATTTGTCGAGATTTTTCACAAAACTACCATTTTTCACCGTTTCCAAGAACACCATTTGAAAATCCAACATCCACAAGTCATATGATGTAATAAACCAAGAAAAGCGAAAAACATGCTTTTTACCTGAAAAACCAAGGTTTAAATATAAATATGACATTTCAAGTATTTTCTACCGGTGAAAACACATATAATTACATATAACACTCTTAAACAACGGTAGGGTCTAGAATCCTACCTCGAAGAGTCAAAACTTGAAGCCTCGAAAATCAAACCTCGAAAATCAAACCTCGTCGAAACAAGAATCTGTCTGAAAATATACAAAGCCTCTGACACCAACATCGACGATCCATTGTCGAATTACTGAAAATTGAGCCTCGAGCCCTCAAAAATCTTGAGAGAAGGCAGAGAGAACCGAAACTTAACTAAGAAGATAAGTTTTTCAAAATATCTCAGCCCACTGGATATTTATAGAGACGAAAAAAACCTACGGTCCAGTTGACCGAACACCCTAGTCCAGTCGACCAAACTGGAAAATTTTGGTCCAGTCGACCGAGCTACTAGGCAGTGTGTTTTTCGACGCAAAATAGGTTTTTAAGCCTTACACCAAGTCAAACACGCCTCTACCAAACCTGAAAAAGCGTAAAACTCTTATACACTTGCTGTTCTACTATGAAGGAACAAAACCCATCACACCAAGGTCAACGATTGACTCAAACTCCGTCAATACTTAAAGTATTCCCAAAATAAAATGGGTCAGGGTCTCACAACTCTCCCCCTCTTAAAGGAATTTCATCCCCGAAATTCAACACTGAACGTAAGCCAAACATCAGCCTATCAACCATCAACAATCTCTGATGTAAACCCAGCGATACCACATAACAACAGAAATACCCCAACAACTGAAATTCCAAACATGTCGTCACAAAACTGATACCAAGAATACAACCGTCAGCACACAGGGTAAACACAACGTGAAGAATCGACCTCTATACAGACTGCTCACACGGGCATGTTCCACTAATACTAATGTCATCCAAGAAACATCCATAAACATTGGATCAAGATCCAACTCATGCTGCCAAACCCCAACACAGAACTCTCGCCAAACACAACTACTCCAACGACAAACGGAAGGCAAGAAACCAATTCACCACGGTACTTGATCTCAAACATGCTCTATGCTCGAACATAGAGACTATCACCCTCGTTCTGACGATCACCAAATGACCACCGACTTTGATACCACATCATCACCCTACAAATGCCAACATCTCCATTACTGAAGCTGACTTGACACCGATCCACGAGTAACAACACAACACCCACTCTAGAGAGAAGCTCATCAGAGAGAATCTCACTTACTCACCTAGAATACCAAAGAACAGATCTTATCAAACCTTCAAACCTTCGCCCTCTATCCGATCCTCCATCACAAACTACTGTTCTCACTCAAGAGAAACACTAGGTGGCACACCATTGTCCCAGACAAGGTTCCACACAATCGAAAACCAATCTGGCATCACAGCTACAAGTCACCTGACCAAACACGTCACGCAGATAGATCACCTCATAGGTACCCAACAACCTACATAAACCTAATCATGCCTCTCGTGCAACAGCACATCACTACCCATTACTACACAACTCAACACCTCGTCATCAGATCACTGATACCAAGTCTACAGATCAACCTCAAGTCAAACATAATTGTCGTCGTCCGACAAAACAACTTGATGACTGTCATCCGACATCAACTCCAACTCATAACACAAACCTCAATCCCTTGAGTCCATAATAGCAAAACATTTGGACCCAAGACACCATCAAAGACTTGCATCTTACCTTTAGCAATTTCCTCATATGCAGAACTCATCACGGCCCTTCTGCCCCCAACCAATTAATCGCGTCGGTCCGAATAGGCCAGGCCAACTAAGGTTTCTTAAACATCATATCTTTCCTGATTCATACTGTATCATACTTCTTGGGATACCATCCATACAAACAATAGTAATGCCGAAGCACAACACTTACCACAGTCGACAACCACTTCTCGACTCCAAGAACTCTAAGCAGTTCCAAGCCCCAAACAGGACCCAAGCCAAACTCACAAAAGTCTACCAGAAACCCATCATACACATATCACAACCGCACTGTTCTGACAAAATCCTCACTCTGCTGAGAGCTAGAGACACAACCGTACGCACACAACGGTCAACCATCCTCCACTGATCACTGCAAAAGAACTCTACGTCTCAACACCAATTTCCTTGTCTATTAAGAACAAACAGCATAGGGAACATAACCCATATGATTCAACCATCATACAAACAAGCCACGTTGACAAGGTTACCACGACCTATCATGCTAACCACACTCACACGTACTCTTTTATGGTCTTTCACCGCGGGAGAATACTAACCCCATCATGCAATTCTTTATGATTTCCAACCGTAGGAGCAATCGGATCCTAAGTCACACACACAGACGTTCAGTTGTAGTGCGTCTCGCACCACGCGTTGAAGCTACGAAGAATCCATCTTATAATCACCCAATCACGGCGACACAAGTCCATGAGTCACAACTCTAAGGGTCACACACGGGTATAGATCCATTGAGATTCCACAGTCTCAGAACACAATCAAAACCTGAACCAATCAAGAACTTGGCATCTCCATCCAACCGAGATGAAACAACTCACACCAGACAATCGTCTACAAGATAATCGTCTACAAGAAAACTCTATCTCTCCTTCCATCTAAAGAAAAGACAAAGGCCAACAAGAAATCATGACTCAACCTCAGCGTACTAGGAGTACTCCTCAACACTTGGTCTCTAAAGAACTCTGTAAGTTCTACCTTGAGGCCACATCGACTACAGTCACACAGCTGCTGTCAACTCCGATCACAATACTCAGACCGTCTATTATGCCGAGCTCTCAGCTCTTAGACCTCATTCACGCACGTGGACACCATCCATCCGCATACCTGGCACAACACATCCCATTACACCCAAAACCTCACTTTACAAGGTTACGCTACACTACCTAACTCTTGCTAGGCAAACTATAATCACATCACCGTCTCGAGCCCACTGTCTAAGGCACAACGTCAAATAAAGGGAACCCAATCCTGGGACCTCTCATCCAGAGTTACTAATAACCCTAACAACCATGCAGACACCTTCTGCACTTTCACCCTCAAGGCACACACGATCACAGGCATCGTATCCTACAATCTCTCACCTGTTACCCCAGGCCAGTCAAACCACACGGTCTACTACTGAACCTCGGCACTCCACACTTCGTTCCCATGGGCAAACAACATACCCATCTCTGAACCGAAGGTGGAACACAAACAACCTCCAGACATATCATACCCAGGATACGTCATCTCAGCACTAAGCCAACCACATGAACCTAGCACGATTCCCAAATGCAATCTCCTAATCATTAGGATATGACCAAATCACTGACCTGCATTCCCGTAGGAATTTTACAAAACTGATACTCGTCACAGGAACCCTTACATATTCCCATACGACTGTAATCCCATGCTCCTCCCAGCATATCTACAACTTTCGGTAACTTACTCTCAAGAGAAGCCAGCTACCCAAGCTAAAGCCATCAACCATGCTTCGACTACACTTGAACAAAACTCTGCTCAAACGCTCAACGGTTTGCCAACCGAGGCCAACCTCACATGGCTGAACCCGACTCACTAATGAGTTCTACAACATACCAGGCGATCGACGCTCAACCCATAACCTTACCTCTGCAACAGATAATAACTGAGTCGCACATCCAAGACCCAAACCACGGCCTCATCGTCTTTAAAGGGATACAGGTTATATAGAAAGAAAACATGAAACACGATAACCTAAGGTCGATCTATCATGTTATTTCTAATACATACCACATAATCATGCTAACACATAGCAACACCGATTATGCAGACACAACACCGATACCGAGGAGAATTGACAGGAATGACGCGTCACTTTGGACAACCTACTTAGATTTCTTGCTAGAAATCACGTCCGCAAAACGCGTTTCTAACTTGGCTCCCAAGTTTGTTAATCCAAACGCCCGAATACAAGACTAATCAATCTTAAGGCCCAACCTCCATGCTCACATATACACGACATCAACATGCTCATGTTTCAAACACAAGCAACCAAGCACACACACATCTTTACAAGGTGATACACCCTCTTCCCACAGCTCATAGGTATTCGAACCCATAGCTTTGATACCAAGTTATCACGCCCCAAAGTCCGGGTCACGTGAAAAACCACAGAACAACTACTAAAAATGCCCAAACAAAACGGATGTAAAACCAAAAGGCCGAACAAGGCTAAAACCTTTATTAAAACGTACTACCGATGGTTTATCTGATTTAAAAGAGTAGCTAAGAGACTACAGTTACAGTCCACCAGCCAAGCCTTTTCAAACAAAATATAAGTTTTGAATAAGAAAATTCTTTTCATTTTAAGAGAAGCTTAGGCCAATCCAAAAAGATGTGAAAAACCTTTTAACTTTAAGATTTAAATGATGTAAAAAAGTAAAAGATTCAAGTTCAAGTATATGTTAGATATCAATGTAGCTTCCTACTCTAACTTGCAAGAATACTTTAATTGATCAAATACCTTCTTGTAAACTAGATTCAATTACTAATACAAATCATTGTAACTCAAAAGTTTAAATACACAAAAATCTTTTGTTACAAGATAAGAGTTTAAAAATTTTATAACTTCTAGGTTTAAAACTTTTCTTGGTTTAAGCAAAGATAAGAACATATAATGAATAAGAAATTAAATACAAGAGTGTATGTGTGATATAACAATAATCAATAGGATAATGAAGAACGTAAAGCAAGAGAAAAAAAATAACACCACGATTTTTACAAGGTTCGGCACAACGGCATATGCCCTTACCTCAAGCCAACAGGTATGAGGATTTCACTATCTCTCCTTCAATCGGCGGAGGAGCCTCTCTCCTTAATCTAGGTGGAGTAGCCTCTACTTGAGAATGCGTCCTTCTTAAGTTAATCTAACCCTTGTAGGTGGATTAGCCTCTTTTGAGAATCACATTTCTCAAATACAAATCAATAAGAAGAAATGATATACGAGCAGACAAAGAATGCTCCTTGAATGAGCAGATAAGTACAACAATGAAACTCTAACTCACTTCTCGAGAAATAAAACAATGAAGCTCAATGAGAATCTAATATGAAATTTCTCTCAAAAGTATGTATGAAAAAGCTATAGAATTGAAGTGCTAAAGAGTAGTATGTGAGAGAATGAATGAGAGGGATTGAGTGAAGAAAACAATGGGTCAAGGCCTCTATTTATAGGATGCCAATTCGAACTAGCCGTTGGGCTAAATCAGGAAGTGCCAAACTAGCCTTTTTCAGAAAATTTTGAATTTTAAGCTCGGTCGACTAAAGAGATTCACTCAGTCGACTGAACCTAGCTTCGGTCAACTGAACCCTAAGGTTCGATCAACTAAACGTCTGTGGTTCTGAAAATGTGTTTTTTGGTAACCTGTTTGGTCGACTGGCCATATTACTTCAGTCGACTGGACATGAAAAAACCAGGATTTTAGATTTTCAAAAATAGTTTGATCACTGTTTGATTTGGAAAAAGTTGTTTTATGACTTTTTAGGATTCCTATGAGCTTCAAAGCAAAATTTCAAGAGAAAATGAATGTACAAAGAATCCTAAAAGAATTACAACTTGTTCTTCATTCTTCAATCCTTCAATGTCTTGATTTCACAAAAAACTTGTCACCAAAGATCTTGATTTGAATTTAAGCATCATGGCTTTCACTTTGTATCTTGGATTTTGCTAATCATGTATGTCCTGAAATCAATCTCAATTTGCACATTTTAGATACATAGGTTTGTTATCATCAAAATCGATTATTAAAACCTTATTAGGCCAATACCCGGTACATCTAGAGAATCATTTCAAAACTAACCGTAGCTCGACTACGAAAACCATTTTCATAAATATACATTAAACATGTATATATAGATCCATCTATCAATATGGAGATCAAACAAAACATTTCAAAATATTTTTCTCCATTTTCAACAAAACGTTTCCAAAATCGAAACTCAATCCCAATGGTTAGCTCCAAATCTCCAAAACATGATTTGTCGAGATTTTTTATAAAACCACCATTTTCTACCATTTTCAAGAACACCCTTTGAAAACCCAACATTCACAAGTCATATGATGTAATAAACTAAGAAAAGCGAAAAACATGCTTTTTACCCAAAAAATCAAGATTTAAACATAAATATGACATTTCATGTATTTTTTACTCGGTAAAAACACATATAATTACATATAACACCCTTAAACAACAATAGGGTCTAGAATTCTACTTTAGAGTGTCAAAACTCGAAGCCTCAAAAACTAAACCTCGTCAGAACGAGAATCTGTCCGGATATATACGAAGCCTCCAGCTCCAACATCGAGGATCCACTGTCGAATTACTGAAAACCAAGCCCTGGGCCCTCAGAAATCTAGAGAGAAGGCAAAGAGAACCAAAACTTAGCTTAGAATATATGTTTTCCAAAATATCTCAGCCCACTGGATATTTATAGAGATGGCAAAAACCTACGGTCCAGTCGATCGAACACCCTAGTCTAGTCGATCGAACTAAAAAATTTTGGGCTACAGGCCTAGGCCAGGTGATACTTACGCTCAATGTGATTTTCTTTCTTGTGGACTTTTGGCTGCTTCGAGTTTGCAACTGCTCCACTATTTTCACAATAAAGTGTAATAGTCGACTGGACTAAATGTACCATATCTAGTTCCAACAGGAAGTTCCTGAGCCAAACGGCCTCCTTGGCTGCTTTAGAAGCTGCCATGAAGCAGTCTTCCATGATGGAGTCAGTAATGTAGGACTGCTTGACACTCCTCAAACTTATAGCTCCACCTCCAAAGGTAAACACATATCACGAGATAGACTTATGGGAATCTTTGTCTGACTGAAAGTCCGAGTCTGTGTACCCCAAAGGTACTAAGACTATCTGCCTGGTAAACCAACATATAATTCTTAGTCATTTTCAAGTACTTGATTTTATTCTTTACTGCAGTCTGATGCTCCTATCCTAGGTTAGATTGATATCTTCTTACCTTGTCAACCACAAAGCAGATGCCGAATTTAGTGCAAAGTATAGCATACATTAGGCTTCGTACTACCGAAGTATAAAGAATCACCTTCATCTTCTTTATCTCATCAAGTGTTTTAGGACACTGATCCTTAAATAGAGTGATTCTATGCTTGAAAGGGAAAAACCCTTTCTTGAAATCTTACATACTAAAATGAGAAAAGATATCATCGACATACATTACTTGTGATAAGCCCAACATTCTTTATTATCGATCTCGCAAAAACTTGATTTCAAGAATGTGACTGGCTTCTCCCAAGTTCTTCATATCAAACTGTTCAGATAATCATACTTTTACCGAAGATAACACCCTCACATTATTTTCGATAAGCAAGATATTATCTACATAAAATACTAGAAAGACCACAATGCTTCTGTCACGCTTCTTGTACACAGACTCATCTGGATTTTGATCAAAATCATAAGGCTTTATGACTTGATCAAACTGAGTATTCCAAGACCTCAATGACTGCTTAAGTCCATAAATGAATCTCTTAAGCTTGCACAACATGTGATCCTGACCATTTGCTATGAAACCGTCTGGTTGTACCATATAGATACACTTGTCAAAATTTCTATTAAGGAAACCTATTTTGACATCTATTTACTTAATTTCGTATTCGAAATGAGCCGCAATGGATATGAAAATCAAGATAGACTTAAGCATGGCTACCGGCAAAAATATTTCCTCATAATCTGTGAGACCCTAACCCATTTTATTTTGGGAATACTTTAAGTATTGACGGAGTTTGAGTTAACCGTTGACCTTGGTGTGATGGGTTTTGTTTCTTCATAGTAGAACAACAAGTTATCACCCGGTGAGGTTGATTACTAATGCTTGCTTGCATGTGTATAAGTATTCTTATAACATGCTGTTAGGCTTTTTAGCATGATCGTTTGTGTATATGTGGGTATGGAGGTTGAATCTCAAGATTGATGAGTCTTACCTACGGGAGTTTGGAATAACAGATATGGAAGATAAGATAGAAACACGTTTGGCCAATTTGTTTTCTAGCAAGGAATCTGAATAGGTTATCCAAATGGACGAGTCTATCCTGTTGATTTTCTTTGGTATGGGAGGCGTGTTTACATAACTTTAAGTGGCTACGTGATAGCATGCTTACGTACGTTATGTGCTTATGTTAGAAATAACATGCCATAGGAAAGCTTATCCTATTATCTGCTCTATATAGAATTATGTCCACACGGGGAGGATGAGGACGGGGTCGTGGCCGAGGTCGTGCTTATGTTCAGGTTCTGGAGGAGAGAGACGTTCATGCCCCACAGGAATAAGTGGGCGGTGCTGACATCATACAGGAGATGCTTGCCACTATAAGAGCGATGGCTGAGGCATCCAGGGCTGGAGTGAGGGCTTCTGAGCCAAGAGCCTCTGTGGCTATGAGGAAATTTCGGCGGTTGGATCCTCCGACCTTTTCTGGGGAGCTGAACCCTAAAGCCGCTACCGAGTGTTTGGAAGTGACCATAGCTATCTTCGATGCTCTGGATATCGAGGAGGATGCTTTACTGGTGAAGTTGGCGGTGTTCCAACTGCGGGAAGATACTAGGGAGTGGTGAAAGTTCGCTAAGACCATGGTGGATGACACGTGGGCCGCTTTCACGAGAGTCTTCTTGGAGAAGTATTTCCCGAGATCTTCGAGAGATACATATCAAGAGGAGTTCCTCTCTCTTGTTCAGGGGAAACTTTTTGTGGTCCAGTATGAGGCCAAGTTAGTGAATCTGTCGCGGTTCGTAGCTGAGATGGTATCTATAGAGGAGTTGCGCACTAGGAGGATTGAGAAAGGCCTTTGACCTGCCATCAAGGATAGGATTGCAGCTATGGGTTTGGATGTGTACATCGCTTTGGTGGAAGCCGCTATTCGAGTAGAGAACTCGCTGGTAGAGAATCGCAGAGTTAGGGAGAATGAGAGTCAGCAAGGCAGTGGAGATGTACAGTTCCAGAGGCGCGGGAGAAAGCGCCAGAGGTCGTTTGGACCTAGTTCTCATCTTGTCGGCTCGTATTAGCCACAGCCGTCCACACCTGCACCTTCAGTGGCCTCGACAGGAAGGCCAGAGCAGAGAGGGCTGATTTGTTATCGATGCGGACAGCCAAGGCATCGTTCAATTGAGTGCCCGCAGAAGGGCCAGGTACAGAGTTCAGTGTCTGTCTAGTCACAGGCGAGAGATCCACCAGTATGCTTTGGGTGTGGTCAGTCTGGGCACATTCGTAAGTTCTGTCCCCAGGAAGGGAGTGTCCAGGGTACGACCGGAGCGCTAATTGCTCCATCTGCGCAGAGACGGCAGACTCCTCAGCAACCTAGGGCCCAAACGTCTAGGTTTACAAAGGGAGGTACTTCAGCACAGTCTGTGAGGCAGTCGACGACTCTGGGTTATGGTGGGCAGACCAGACCACCGCAGGCCAGGGCTTATGTTTTTGTTGATCGCAGTGCTTCCAAAGCACCAATTGCATCTGATGCTGCAGCTACTCCAGCCATGATTAGAGGTACTCTTCTAGTCTTTAGATCATGGGCTAGTGTTCTCATCGACACGGGAGCATCACATTCTTTTACCTCCTCTGCCTTTGCATCTGTATTAGGGTTATGGATAGACCCATTGGGTAGTGCACTGAGCGTAGAGATCCCAGTTAGTGAGAATGTGGTGTTGAGTAGAGTTTGCAGATTTTGTGAGTTAGGAGTCGCTGGTCGTTGTTTAGAATTTTTGATTTTTTCATTCTAGACATGACCACGTTTGATGTCATCCTAGGGATGGACTGACTGACTACCTACCATGCCTATATAGATTGTGAGCGACGGAGAGTGTCGATCTCTACGTCAGAGGGTGACTGCTTCTACTTTGTGGGTGATCGGGATGAGGGCTTAGTGTCTATGCCCGGTGCCGCTTGGGTTCGAGGGGACTTGGGGTTTCTCTTTTTTGCTCTCAGGTTGGATGGGCTGGGTGAGGTTCGAGGAGAGCTACCCCCTGAGGTCTATGATTACCCAGATGTCTTTTCTAATAATCTATTTGAGTTACTGCCGAGCCGAGATGTGGAGTTCTCTATTTATCTTATTCTAGGAGTGGCTCCCATCTCTATGTCATCGTATCACTTTACACCTGCTGAGTTGCGAAAACTCAAGGTGCAGTTGTAGGAGTTGCTAGACAAGGGGTTTGTGCGGCCAAGTACATCTCTGTGGGGAGCTCCAGCTCTTTTTGCAAAGAAGAAGGATGGGTCTTTGAGACTGTGCATAAATTACAGGAAGCTTAACCAGGTAACAGTGAATAACAAGTATCCTATGCCTAGGATTGATGACCTGTTTGATCAGCTGAAGGGATCGTGCTGCTTTTCGAAGATTGACTTGAGGTCAGAGTATCACCAGCTGAGGATTAGGGATGAGAACATAGCGAAGACCGCCTTTCGGACTCGTTATGGTCACTACAAGGTTCTTGTCATGCCGTTCGGTTTGACGAATGCCCATGCGATATTTATGGGTTTGATGAACCATATCTTCCATCCTTATCTGGACAGTTTTGTGGTCGTGTTCGTGGATGACATTCTGATTTATTCACCCACGAGGGAGATGCACGAGGATCATCTGCATGTTGTCTTACAGCTTCTGAGAGAACATCGCTTATATGTGTTAGGGTGATATACTGGAAATCATATTTTTAGTATTTAATTTTATTTTAATAAAATTAATTTTCTATTTTATGAAAATTTTTATGAGCAATGTATGCATATCATTTCTTTGTTATGCATGGATGTCTAATATTCTGTATAGTATTTAATCTGGTGTGTAGAGTACGGCTTGTACACAGAAGATCAGATTTTAGGTTCCTGCAGAATATAAGTTTTATGTTCACAGTTTAGATGGAAATGGACATACCATCGGTATGACTTTGGTACGGAGTTTTAGTAGGCCTGTCTTGATTACGGAGAACAAATAATAGCGTCGTCTTTTGTTCCGACTCTCTGTGTCAGTACGCTTTGTGTGTATTGAACGGGACATTTTGGGTAATTAATTTTGTACAGACTATATAAATTAATTCACGCCCCAAGGTTATTATAAATAGTGCTTATCTTCTTAATCCTGAAATAATTATTGATTTACATATATTTAATTTTCGTTGTTTTGATTTATTAGAGGGTGCGATCTTATATGGGTCTATATTCCTTGTGAATTGGATAGCGGTATTATTTATATGATAAATATTAATTATTGACGGAATTCACGTCCCGAAAGATCGGGATTGACGATACCTCTTTAAGGATACTTATAAGTTTTGACTGGGCCAAAGCTTGCAGGTGGATTTAATTATCCGGCGGTCAAATAAGTTAAGCGGAAGGGTTTAAGGAATATCAAATGCCGATTAAATTAAATTGTCAGTAATTAAATTTAATTGGCGGGTATCGAGAATCTTAACGTAGGGAGAAATGG
>JAUMHN010400574.1:0-15921 GCA_032360265.1 Heliamphora ciliata
TTAAGATATGGATTCCCGATAAATAAATTAGGTTACTGACAACCCGATTTAATTATCCTCTTTTCCTCGCAACTGCGCCACTTAACCTTTTGATATGCCGGATCCGAAGACCCACTGTACAGGTTTTGCATAATCAAACCTATAAGAAAAGAACACGAGGGGAAACTCCTCAACCTAAATCGGACGTGATTTTCGTCAGCTGATTATCAATCATCGGACAAACAATGCCAGTATCAAACTCATCGGTATTGTTGATCTCATGGAGAAAATCTTAACCATTGACGACTCAAAGTACTGTACATCATCTGAGCATAATTAATCAATCACTTCGGGATTAAGAGTTCGTGCAATACATGATAATATGGGATGTGGATCAATTCATATAGTCATTATAGAATCGATCATCCCGTTAATCCCACTCAATACACTCCATGTGTACTAACACATCGAGCTCGAACATCGAATTCTTTAAACCTGAATTCGATCCATTCTACCTAGGCAAGACCAGCTACTATAAGGATGTACTATAATCGTACCAATGGAATGTCCGGGTTCATTGCGATTGTGAGCCTACCTGTACAATTTGTCAGAACCTTTGACCCGATCTTCCGCGCAGCACGCACCGAGTGAAATACTGGACAGAATATACGGACTATGCATTCATTCATCACAAATATAAATATGAAATCACGAATGCAAAATCATCTAAAATGTTTCTCATTAATATGCCGGTGATCTAGAATAAAATACACAAAAAGCATGAATTTTCAGTATACATTCCCAACACATAGGCAATAAAACTGTAAAGCAGGCTATGCAATTATAAGCATACGGGCTCAACCACAAGAGCCAAAAAGGTTTTCCTTCCAAAATTACAAGTTTTTCCATCAGACTGCCACGAGTCTCAAAAAGGTTTTATCTCTTAAAGCTCGATATTTTCCATCCTTCAAACTATGCATATCATCCTAACATATATAATGCTACAGTTAAGGAAAAGCTGTAAAGAAACAGTAAGCTCCACTCAGACCACACAACCGAGGAGAAAAGATCAAATGTAATCCTATGTACTGACTCTGCCTCACCGACAAATGTAACAACAATAGACTCTCGTTCATTACCCTAGACCCATAGGCTTAGTAATGACAAGTTCTATACGGAGTCACGACAACGACGCCATTAACGGTGGCACCCGAACTGCTCAATTTACGGGAGATAACCGAAAGTACAGAGCACCTACTGCTAAATTTACAGAACCTGAGCCTGAGGGTACAAAGCATCAACACACACACTGAATTTATGGGGAATAACCCGAAGGTATAGAGCACCTACGCTGTGCACGTTGTTGGACTTACACCGAGGAACAATGAAAGCCCAACTCAACCAAACCCACTGTCACAGTACATTTATGGAAAACATTTAAAAACCCACCGTAGCTCAACTACGAAAACCCACAAAATAGTTTATATAACACATGTATAAAAGAGATCCCATCCATCAAAATGGAGATCTAAACCATTTCCAACAAAACATTTAAAAGGTGAGACTCAACCTCGCGGGTTAGCTTCAAACATCCAGAAAAGACGTTTTTCACCATTTTCATAAAACAGAACGTTTTCAAACCTCCTTTTGAAAACTATGGATACCACGTACCCGAAACATGTATACAACCTAGAAAAGGCCTAAAAACCCACTTTTACCCAAAACCAAGGTTTGCACATAAAAATTACATTTGATGTATTTTTTATCCGGTGAAAACACATATAATTACATGTATCACCCTTATACAGCAGTATAGTCTAGAATCCTATCTCGGAGAGTCAAGAACTCGACGTCTCAAAATTGAACGGCGTCAGAACGAGGATCCGACCAGATGGATGCGAAGCCCTCGGCCCCGATAGCAAGGATTCGCAAAGAAACTAACACAAAACCAAGCCATATGCCCTCAAAGCTAGAGAGAAGGTAGAGAAAAGGGGTTTCTTAGCTGTGAAGAAAGAGAATATGAAAATATCTGAGCCCCTGGGATATTTATAAACTCGCCAAAATGCTACTGTCCAGTCGACCGAACCCTTGATTTTAGTCGACCGAACCTAAAATTTTTGGTTTAGTTGACTGGGCTAAGCCCTCCAGTCGGCCGAACTGTTGGACATAGTGTTTTTCGACGCTTTTTAGGAAAAAATAGGTTTTTATGGTCCAAACAAGCCTCTATCAAACCCTGAAAAGCGTATAACACATTTATACATGCTGTTCTACAACTTTAAAGAATAACACATGTATCGATGCATTGATATACTGAAAAAACACACACCAGATATATAAACAACCTAAAAGAAAAGGTTTAGGGTCTCACAAATAGTGTTTATCCTCTTAATCCTGAAATAACTATTAATTTACATATATTTAATATTCGTTGTTTTGATTCGTTAGAGGTTGCGATCTTATATAGGTCTATATTCTCGGTGAGTTGGATAGCGGTATTATTTATACGACCGGGTGTATGTTAGGGAATTGTTTGATTACTGTGTATATGTTTGGGATTTTTTTTGGTTGCCTACAAATCATAACCTTCTTGTTTTAAAATTAAAAATAAAAAAAAAAAGAAAAAGATTTTAAAAGAAATTTAATTTTTCTAACATAAACTTAAAAAAATAATAAAATAGAAAATTTAAGAAATTCAAATAACAAGGATTTTTAAACTTAAATATAAAGAATTTTTATTTTTATAAAATTTAAATAGTTTTACACCAAGCTTTAAATTATTTTAATTAAAATATGTATTTTAACATATGTTAAAAGATTTTGTTAAAGTTAAGTCAAAAAATAGAATAAAATAAAGTTTTCCTTACTTCGTTCAAGTTAAGGTAAATTGCATGTTATAGGCTTAAATAAGATTTAAAACAAATATAATGAAAATAAATAAATCTTTTATGAAAGTTTTAAGATTAAGTAGTTTAAAAATATAAAGAATTTAGCTAATTGTTACTTTGAGAATCATACTAAAATTAGTATTTTATTGTGTTCAGATTTGAAAACTCACTGACTAATACACGCGAAAGTCAGGGGAGTCTTTTGATATCTGAGTTAATTGAGTTTTTGATTATCGCTTTATAACTATGTTAATGTGCATAACAATTATTGTTGAAAATGAACATGAAAATGTGATATTGTAAATATAAGAGTGATAGTATAAATGGCGTCCCAACCGCTGGGGGACGGTAAAGTATACTCGCAAGGTAATGTAATAAGGGCGGCGGGTCACGGCCAGGTTGAGTAGGAAATGATCATTTTGCATTGTGGGGTAGCTCCCCAAATTGTTGGTAAAATCGTTTATCTGGACATCATTCTAAAAATGGAAAGCGAGTAATAACTCAGATATCTATGCACTCACACTAGCTTTGCTAATGTTTTGTTGAAATCGTGATTTAGGTGATGCTTAAAATAAATATATACTTCTTCTTTTAATGCCTTATATTTTCTTTTATGATGTACTCGTGAACATAAATATTTTTAGCATATACACTAGTAAGCTCTGCGAAATTTTGAAAAGGTCACTCGCTTAGCTTTTGTGAAAATAATAAAATATGTTGTTTATTTTTATGTATGTGTAAAAAAAATTTATAAGAGGCCTCGGATAGGTTTGATTTACTGGCCAGTCACAGACGCTATTCTTAGAAATGGGTCGTGACAAAAGCTTTGTTTGAATTTAGACCCGAACTCTCACTTTGCTCATGTCGATAGTACTTGTGGCACTAGAATTGGGTTTTTGCTTAGCGATCGGGTAATCGTGAGATGAGCATTCCACTCACAACTCAATGATTTATCTAGATCACAACGTTGCATATATAATTATATGATCTGTGAGACCTGGGTTCATTTCTTTTTCGTGATATATACGTATTCGACGTGTTCGTTTGTGGTTCTTTGGTGGAGAACAGCATGTACGTATGCGTTTATGCTTTCTCAGGTTTCATTATGGCTTGTTTGGTTGGTTTGGGGGTTGAAAAACCTATTTTGGTGTTGAGGGTTGTTTGACCCAGTCAACTAGGTCGATAGTAGGGTCGTTTAGTCGACTAGATTGGGCACTTTAGTCAATTGGGTTGTGTTTTTTTCGTGGCCTATAAGTATTAGAAGCCTGGAGATAATTTAAAAATCCTTACTTCTTGCTTAAGTTTCACATTTCTCCACCGTTTCTCTAGACTTTTGAGGGCCTAGGGCTTAGTTTTTGACGATCTGTTAGTGGATCCTTGCTATCCACGACATAGGCTTCGCATTCATCCGGACAAATTCTCGTTCTGACAAGATTCCATTTTCGAGACTTCAAGTTTTGACTCACCGAGGTAGGATCCTAGACTATGTTGTTATTAAAGGGTGCTACGTGTAGTTTTACGCTTTTTCACCAATTGAAAAATGCTTTAAATGTCATATTTTATGTTTAAACCTTATTTGTTCAGATAAAAAGCATGTTTTACACTTTTCTTGGTTTATTATATCATATGGACTTGTGGATGTTCATAGTTTTCAAAAAGGTAGTTTTGAAAATAGTGAATTTATGAAAATCTTGAAAAAATCATTTTGGAGCTTTGGAGCTAACCCTTAGGGTTGAGTCTCAACTTTTAAACGTTTTGATGAAAAATATTTTAAAAATGTTGTTTGATCTCCACGGTTTATGGATGATATGGCAGTTAGCATTGGATCTTTTTATATATGTTGACGTATAACTATTTATACGGGTTCTCGTAGTTGAGTTACGTAATAGTTTTTAAATGATTCATTAGATGTGTCGTGGCAGTGTTTAGATTGTGTGCTTCTTTCCTCTGTTTTAATCTGTAAAGGGCATGGTGGGTGCTTCTTCTCCCAATTTTAGCCCGTAAAGAGCCAGTTGCCCCCTTGTGTGGCAGCATTGTTGCGGCTTTATATAGAATTTGTCATTACCTAGTAGGCCTTAAATGGTTCAAGGATAGGTAATGGGCAGGAGTCTATAGTTGTTGCCATTGTCCCTGATGTGACAGAGTCGGTGCGTAGAAATCATTATTTATACATCGGTTGTGTGATCCAAGTGGAAGATAACATTTTGTTACTATTTTTGATTAACTATTAAACGTTATTTGCATGGTTGAAATGTTTAGTTTTGAGGATGGAAAATCGTTATGGAGGCTTATAGGAGTCTGATGAAAAAACTTGGGATTTTATGATATGTGATTGCATATCCTACTGTACGGCATTATAGTCTGTTTGTATTGGGCTTCAGCTCACGTTGTGGGATTTTGTGTAAACCTTTTTCAGGTAGAGGTGATCACGAGGAGATGATCTGGAGATGCCCGTGGTGATCACGAGGAGTATTTAGAGTGGAGTATTCATAAGGATGCCTCAGTATAGTTTGGGATACAGTCGACAGTTTAAGGTCACAATGGACAGACCAAAGCACCAAATGGCAAAGCATATGTCCTTACTGATTTTAGTACTTCCAAAGCACCAGTTGTACCTTATGTTGCATTTATATAATGGGCCAGTGTTCTTATCGACACGAGAGCATCGCATTCCATTTTTTCTTCTGCTTTTACATTTGCATTGCGGTTGGAGACGGACTCGTTGGGTAGTGCATTGAGCGCACAGACCCCTGTTAGTGGGAATGTGGTGTTGAGTCGAGTTTGTAGATCCTGCGAGCTGGGGGTCACCGATCGTTGTTTAGAGTTTGATTTCATCATTCTAGACATAACCACGCTTGATGTCATCCTAGGGATGGACTGGCTGACCACCTACCGTACCTTTATAGATTACAATCGACGGAGGGTATCAATCTGTATGCCTGAGGGTGATTGCTTTTGTTTAGTGGGTAACTGGGATGAGGGTTTGGTGTCTATGCCCAGTATTGCTCAGACTCGAGGGAATTTGGGTTTCCTCTTTTCTACTCTCATATTGGATGAGACGGTTGGGGTTCGAGGGGAGTTAATATGTGGTTTGTGACTACCCAAATGTCTTTCCAGACGATCTATTCGAGTTGCCACCGAGTTGTGAGACAAAGTTTTCTATTGATCTAGTTCCAGAAGTTGCTTCCATTTCTATGCCATCTTACCGCTTTGCACTAGCTGAGTTACGGGAACTCAAGGTACATCTCCAAGAGTTACTCGATAAGAGGTTTGTATGCCTGAGTACTTCACCTTGAAGAGCTCCTGCTCTTTTTGCTAAGAAGAAGGATGGGTTCTTGAGGTTGTATATAGACTACTGGAAGTTGAATCAGGTAACAGTGAAGAATAAGTATCTTATGCTGAGGAATGATGACTTGTTTGATTAGTTGAAGGGGTCGAGTTACTTCTCAAAGATTGATTTGAGGTCAGGGTACCATCAGCTCAGGATTAAGAACGAGGACATAGCGAAGACAGCCTTTCGGACTCGTTATGGTCAGTATAAGTTTTTGGTTATGCCGTTCAGTTTGACGAATGCTCTTGCGACATTTATGGGTTTGATGAACGGTATTTTCCATCCGTATCTGGACACCTTTGTGGTTGTGTTCGTGGATGATATTTTTATTTATTCACCCACAAGAGAGATGCATGAGGAACACTTGGGTATTGTCCTACAGCTTTTGAGAAAGCACCACTTGTATGCGAAGTTCGAGAAGTGTGAGTTTTAGATGTCCGATGTGAGATTTCGTGGACACGTGGTATCGAAAGATGGAGTGTCAATGGATTCTTTAAAGACTAATGCAGTGATTTATTGGGAATTGCCGAAGAATGTCTTTGATACAGGATTGTATTATTAATGGAGAAGACACTATGGGATGGGTTATGAGTCCAAATAAGAGTTTTTGATTGGCATGGAGATTGTTTATACCAAACCTGTGCCGTGTCGATATACTATATGATTTTCACCATTCCCTTCTTGTAGTGCATCCGGGAGATATAAAGATGTTTCATGATCTACGCCATCAATTATGGTGAAAGAGAATAAGAAGAATGTACTTCAGTTTATTTCTCAGCGTCTTACCTATCAACAGAAAAAGTCAGACCATCAGAGGCTAGCAGGATTGTTATAGCCATTGCCAATATTAGAATGGAAGTGGGAGAACATCACGATGGACTTTGTGTCGGGACTTCCTACATCACCGAAGGGACACGACGCTGTTTGGGTTGTGGTTGATAGATTTACGAAGTCTGCACATTTTCTTCCCATTCACATGAAAGATTCTACGGACAGACTGGGAAGATTGTATGTCAGGGTGATAGTACGGTTACATGGAATACCTGTGTCTATTGTTTCTGACTGAGACTCGCGCTTCACACCGCGCTTTTGGAAGAGTCTTCAGGTTGCTTTGGGGACGAGCTTGATGTTCAGCACTGCTTTTCACCCTTAGAAAGACAATCAGTCCGAGCAAACCATACAAATTTTGAAGGATATACTGAGGGCCTGTGTACTTAATTTTTTGAGTTCTTGGGAAGATCATCTATCATTGGCAGAGTTTGTATACAACAACAGTTATTAGTCTAGTATTGGGATGGCACCGTTTGAGGCTTTGTATGGTAGGTCATGTCGATTATCTGCATGTTGGACAGATATGGGAGAGACCATAGTTTTGGGACCCAACTTGGTGCGGTAGATGACATAGAAGATCGCCGTGATTCGTCAACGTCTTGTGACAGTTCAGGGTTGCCAGAAGAGATATGCAGATCAGAGGAGGAGACCTTTGGAGTTTGTAGTGGGGGATCATGTGTTTCTAAAAGTCTTGCTACACAGAGGTTTGATGAGGTTTGGCCCTAGTGAAAAGTTGTCACCGCATTTCATTGGACCATTTGAGATCCTTGAAAGGATATGGGAGGTAGCACGCCATCTAGCTTTGCTACCTCAGTTGGCATATGTGCACAACATGTTTCACGTTTCCATGCTTCAGAAGTATGAGCCTGATCAGTCACATGTGCTCGATTGGGCTGAGTTGCAGGTGGCTGAGGACGTTACCTACGAGGAGCGACCTTTGAAGAATCTAGACACGAAGGAGTAAGTGTTGAGAGGGAGGACCATTGCTTATGGCAAGGTTCCATGGCTTCATCACGGGGTTAAGGAAGCGACGTGGGAGCTTAAGTCTGGGGTTCATGCTAGATATCCAGAGTTGTTTGCTTCATAGTCTTGTAGCAAATTTTAGGGGAAAAATTCCTTAAGGGAGGAGAGTTGTGAGCCCAGGTTAATTTCTTTTTCATGATATATATATTCGACGTGTTCATTTATGCTTCTTTGTCGTAGAACAGCATGCATATATGTGTTTATGCTTTCTCAGGTTTCATTACGGCCTATTTGGTTGGTTTTGGGGTTAAAAAAACTATTTTAGCACTGAGGGTTGCTTTCCCAGCAGTCCAGTCGACTGGACTGGATGACCCAGTTGACTGGGTCGACAGTAGGGTCGTTCAGTCGACTGAATTGAGCACTTCAGTCAACTGGGCTGTGTTTTCGTCGTGGCCTATAAGTATCAGAAGCCTGGGGATATTTTAAAAATCTTTGCCTTTTGCTTAAGTTTCCCATTTCTCTACCTTCTCTATAGACTTTTGAGGGCCCGAGGCTTAGTTTTTGATGATATGCTAGTGGATCCTTGCTTTTCACACCGTAGGCTTTGCATCCATTCGGACGAATTCTCGTTTCGACGAGGTTCAGTTTTTGAGGTTTTGACTCACCGAGATAGGATCCTAGACTATGTTGTCATTAAAGGGTGTTACGTGTAGTTTTACACTTTTTCACCGGTTGAAAATGCTTTAAATGTCATATTTAATGTTTCAACCTTGTTTGTTATGATAAAAAACATGTTTTGTCCTTTTCTTGGTTTATTACATGATATGGACTTGTGGATGTTCATGGTTTTCAAAAAGGTTATTTTAAAAACGGTGAATTTATGAAAATCTTGAAAAACTCATTTTGGAGGTTTAGAGGTAACCCTCGGGGTTGAGTTTTAACTTTTAAACATTTTGATGGAAAACATTTTGAAATTGTTGTTTGATCTCCATGGTTGATGAATGATATGGCGGTTGGCTATTAGATCTTTTTACACATGTTGACGTATAACTGTTTTGACGATTTCTCGTAGTTGAGCTACGTAATGGTTTTTAAATGATTCATTAGATGTGCCATGACATTGTTTGGATTGGGTGCTTCTTTTCTCGATTTTAATCCATAAAGGGCATGGTGGGTGCTTTTTTCCTTGCTTTTAGCCCATAAAGAGCCGATTGCCCGTGTGTGTGGCTGCATTGTTGCGACTCCGTATAGAACTTGTCAATACCTAGCAGGCCTTAAATGGTTCAAGGATAGGTAATGGGTAGGAGACTATAGTTGTTGCCTATATCCCTAGTGTGACAGCGTCGATGCATAGGAATCATTATTTATACCCCAGCAGTGTGATCCGAGTGGAAGATAACATTTTTTGTTACTATTTTTCATTAATTGTTAAACGTTATTTTCATTGTTGAAATGCTTGGTTTTGATGATGGAAAACCGTTTTGAAGGCTTATGGGAGTCTGATGTAAAAACTTAAGATTTTATGAAGTAAAACCGTTTTGAGACTCCTGTGGTTGAGTCAATTTTATGCTATGTGGTTGCTTATTCTGCTGTATGGCTTTATAATATGTTTTTATTGGGTTTTGGCTCACGTTGTGAAATTTTGTGCAAACCTATTTCATGTATAAGCGATCACGAGAAGATGATCAAGAGGTATCCGTGGTGGCGAAAGTCTTTAATTTAGTTTTTTTTTTTGTTATGGAAACATGTATTCTTACATGTGATGGTTGTTCTGGAGGCTTGTTTTGTACGCCTTGAAGCGATATATCTTATGCATGTATGAAACTAAAAGTATACTGTTTATGAGAGATGAGCCTTGGGTACTCATTTTAGTTCCAAATGCAATATTTTTGTTAAAGGTTTTCAAATTAAAATCATATTTTCATATATGGTAGTTTGGTGGATTCTTTTACGTGACCTTGAAGTTAGGGGAATGACATGATCCCTGATAATTCTCTTTCCACATCTCCTACTCTTGGTGGAAAGGTCGGATTAAATTTCATATTAATGTTCATTGATCGCATGTTTCATGAAATTATTTGGTCATTTATCAAAATTTTGATTAAAGCAGTTTCATAAATTTTGTGACTTAGCATAACAATTTGCATGCTTGTACCCTACACACTAGTTTCCAAAAAAAAAAAAAATCATCAAAATAGTGTCTAAATAAATCGCAATTGCAACAAGCAATGTTGCGGACGTAATGATTATGCACTAATATTCTCAAATCCGCGACTTTGTTACTCTCAACGGTGACATTTTGACTTAGGCCTGTCCAAAATAGCTGATTAATCCATAAAACCGATTAGAACTAGTATAAATCGGTTGTTCGGTTCAGTTTTTTAACCGAACGGTTTAGTTCTGATTCCCTTAAACAAAAAATCGTACACCATGGTTTAGTTCTCGATTCTCACTCTACAGTTTCGGTTTAGAACTGAATCGAACTGGAGAAATTATGTAAATAAATAATATATATTATATATATTGTATTAATATTTCCCTAATTCTAATTCCCAGGCCTAGCTATGAGCTAACCCTAATTCCATTCCCTCAATCCTCTCTTTATTGATCTTTTTTTAGCACCGCATTAGAGTAAGACCTTTCTTTAGCGTCGTAGTAAAGTAAGATAGCCATTGCAGAGAAACTCCTTAAGGGCACGATGGTGTATGACGAACGACGATGGACGACGGAGAAACTCCTCAAGGGCACGACGGTGTACAACAACGATGAAAAAGGCAATAAATCTCCTTCCTCCGTTCACCTCACTCAGCAGTAGAACCACCTGAAGGGATAAAACCTATCGGATGTAATTAGATCTATAAGAGAAAGATGAGCAGAGGGGAAGGTAGAATCCTTCGAAGCTAGGTTTGCTACAAAAGGGTTCACTCAAAAAGAAGGTACCAATTATGTGGAAACCTTTTCACTAGTAGTCATGCTTAAGTCTATCCAGATTCTCTTATCTATTGTAACTCATTTCGATTAAGAAATTTAGAAAATGGATGTCGAGAGAGCTTTTCTTAAAGAAAGTCTTGACGAGTGTATCTATATGGTACAACCAGATAGTTTTATAGCAAAGGGCCAAGAGCACATGTTGTGTAGGCTTAGGAGATCTATTTATGGACTTAAGCAGGCATCGAGTTCTTGGAATACACGATTTGATCAAGCCATAAAATCTTGTGATTTTGATCAAAGCCCAAATGAGTCTTGTGTGTACAAGAAGCGTGACAGAAGCGTGGTGGCCTTTTTAGTACTTTATGTAGATGATATCTTACTCATCAAAAATGAAGTAGGGGTGTTATCTTCGGTAAAAGTATGGTTATCTTGGCAATTTGATGCCAGTCACATCCTTGGGATCAAACATTTGTGAGATTGAAAACAAAAGATGTTGGGCTTTTCACACGTAAAGTATATCGATGGCATCCTTAGTCGTTTTAGCATGCAAGATTCTAAGAAAGGGTTTCTCCCTTTTAGACATGGAATCACTCTATCCAAAGATCAGTGTCCTTAGACACCTAATGAGATAAAGAAGATGAAGGCGGTTCCTTATGCTTCGGTAGTAGAAAACCTAATGTATGCTATGCTTTATACTAGACCCGGCATCTGCTTTCTCATTGTCATGGTTATCAAATACCAGTCTAACCTAGGGCATGAGTATTGGACTGTGGTAAAGAATAGAATCAAGTACATGAAAACGACTAAAGATTATATGTTAGTTTACTAGGCAGATAGTCTAGTACCTTTGGGGTACACAGACTCGGACTTCCAATCATACAAAGATTCTCGTAAATCTATCTTAGAAAATGTGTTTACCTTGAGAGGTGGAGCTATAAGTTAGAGGAGTATCAAGCAGTCCTATAATGTTGATTCCACCATGAAAGCCGAGTACGTGGCAGCTTCTGAAGCAGCCACGGAGGTCGTTTGGCTCAGAAACTTCCTGTTAGATCTAAATGTGGTGCCTTCAGTTCAGTCGTCTATTACACTTTATTATGATAATATCGGAGTAGTTGCAAACTCGAAGGAGCCAAGAGTTCACAAAAAAGAAAAACACATTGAGCATAAATATCACCTGATACGAGAAATTGTATAGAGATGTGATGTTGCTGTGACCAAGATTACATAAAAAGACAACCTTGTAGATCCTTTTACAAAGAGCCTACCAGCTAATACTTTTGATAGTCATGTAGAGGGCATGAGAGTCAGATGTATGGCAGCATGGTTCTGATTATAAGTGGGAGATTGTCAAGGTTGTATACTAAGAAACCATGGATTTTGTTGATTTTAGTATTTTATTTTATTCTTTAATAAAATTATTTTTTATTTTATGAGAATCTTAACGAGCAATGTATGCAATATTATTTCTTTAATATTATGCATAGATGTCCTTTATTTTGTACAGTATTTAATCTGGTGTGTAGAGTACGACTTGCACACAGAAGACTAGATCATATGTTCTTACAGAATATAAGTTTATGGTTCACAGTTTAGATGGAATTGGACAAACCATCGGTACGACTGTAGCATAAAGTTTTAGTAGGTTGGTCTTGGTTACAAAGAACAGA
This sequence comes from Heliamphora ciliata, assembly GCA_032360265.1. Lineage (NCBI taxonomy): Eukaryota > Viridiplantae > Streptophyta > Magnoliopsida > Ericales > Sarraceniaceae > Heliamphora > Heliamphora ciliata. The sequence goes on from JAUMHN010400574.1 coordinate 12,588, forward strand.
TAATAGTATCGTCTATTATTCTGACTCTCTATACTTGTACACATTGTGTATTGAACATGATCACATCGGGGTAATTAATTTTATACTGACTATATAAATTAATTCACACCCCAATGTTATTATGAGTGCTCATATTTTTAATCCTAAAATAATTATTATTCACGTATATTTAATATTCGTTGTTTTGATTCATTAGAGGGTGCGATCTTCTATGGGTCAATATTCTCAGTGAGTTGGTTAACTGTATTAAATATATGATGAATATTAATTATTGACGGAATCCACGTCCCAATTGTTTGGGATTGACGATACACCCTTAAGGAAGTTTATAAGTTTTGACCGGACTAAACCTTGCAGGTGAATTTAATTATCCGGTCGTCAAATAAGTTAAGCGAAAGGACTTAAGAAATTTTAAGAAGTCGATTAAATTAAATTGTCACTAATTAAAAATTGATTGGCTGGTATCAGGAATCTTAACATGGGGATATGAGTTAAGCATTTAATAACAGGAGCTCGAATAATCGATTTTGAGAATGTGGCTGAGAGTGCAATTACGATTCTTTAGTGGTATAAATTGTAATTTATGTTTTATGAAGTTGTCTCAAGGGCAGGTGAGTTTTCATAATTACGTAAGAAGCCCATATCATATTTACTCCACAGGTCCCTACTGTAGTCTTATATATATGCGGTTATACTAACCCTAGCCCACATTATATTCATTATTGAATTAGGATTTTCACGTAAATTCTAGGTGGCTAGATTAGCAGATTTAAGATCAAGATAGATCGTTTCCCACTCTACGTTCGTGAATCGCATCCGAAAATACAGTAAAAGGCTTGATCAGGGCTTCAACTGAAAGGATTCACATTCGTGGTTGTTGCAATAACCGAAATCTTTCTACCAGATTTCGAAAGGTATAATCTCGAATCTAACTTTGGTAGTACGAGTTTTATTTTGATTGTTCGACTTAAATAGTTTTAAACTGGTGCTTATTTCGGTGATTGCCCATCTAGTAATTTTTTATCCAAAAAATTGTATTCAAATCAATGATCTTGGCTATTTACCTCCAACAGTTGTTGCTTGCCATTGTGATAGATCCCCGTTGTAAACATAATAATGTGAGGTTTTGTTATGTTGAAATTTATAAACCTTCTATGGTTGATGAACTCACCCAAAAGGTAACAAACACCTTGAATCATGTTTATAGAGAGTATGCAAAGTTTGAATCATGTAGTACGTCTTCACATCAAATTTTTAATGAGGTGGAAGTTGACCAACTAAATGTCGGAGGAAGTGATGGAGGCAAACTTCTAAAAGCACTGGGATCAACAAGAAAATGGAGGCAAATCCGATGTAGACATATATTTACAAGAATCATGTGAAAAAGAAATTCCAAACTTTGAAATTTTGAGTTGGTGGAGAACAAATTCTTCAAGGTAAAGAGTTTTTTCTCAAGTGGCACGGGATATATTAGCCATTCTTGTCTGTACTGTTGCTTCCAAGTCCCATTTTAGTACAAGAGGTCGTGTCCTAGATCCATTTTGTAGTTCTCACTCCAAAGCTTGTAGAAGGTTTGATTTGTGCACAAAATTGGTTTCGTGTTTCACCACTCCCACTCGAAGTGGAAGAAAGTATTACTGAAACTGAAGGTTTAGAAAGGGGTAATATTTAATTATTTATTTTGTATTTACTTCTTGCTATTGTGTTAGTCACCATTTTAATTTAAAATTTTTTGTTTGTAGCGCTAGATGATGTGAATCTTGGTGTGTATGATCAAGAGTTGAATGAACTTCTAGATGTAATGTTTTGGAGTTGTTTTGGAGCTATTTCAGTATTTTGGACCGATTTTGAAGCATGTTTTTTACCTAGTTTCAACCTATTTTCGGAGTTGTTTTTTGGCCTGTTTTGGAGTTGTTTTAGAGCTATTTTGGAGCTGTGTTTTGCCTTGCTTTGTAGTTGTGTTTTGCCATGCCTTTAGAGCAGTTTTTTGCATTGCTTTGGTGCTGTCTTGGAGCTTCTTTGATGCTATTTTTTTCCCTATTTGGAGCACTTATATTACTATTTTTGAAGAGCATTATACTGTTATTGTTGTTTTGGAATTGGTCTTGTGCAATTTTAATGATGCTCTTGTATGTGAAGATGCAAAGTTCAATGATGCTATTTTACACTTGTTAGTGACAATACATTTCATCATAAAAGGGTTTTTTTTTTAAAGAAAACCTATTTGTATTTTTAGGGAAAATAGGTTGCTTGATATAAACCACGGTTACAAATTGGAACTGGGTTGGTGCCCAATGGAATGGTTTGGCTTGGTTTTGCAAAGTAAATAGTTCGGTTCAGTCCTCAAAATTCAAGAACCGTTGAGATCGGTTCGGTTAATAGTTTAGCTTGGATGCACCCCGAGCTGAACCACGTACACCCCTATTTTGACCAACATTACTTGTCACCGTGACATTTTTATGTCGCGGCTGCAAGCTTTGTTTATTGTTCCAATAGCTAATTCTCATATTTATGATATTTTGTTTATCCCTTGCTATGTCCAACATGCACCCTTTAGTATAGCTTCTACATGATTACGATTTAAGGATTCCCATTCTCTATGTTTGGCTTTGCATGAAATTCCTCCTTATCCTTTCTATGTGTTAACATAATTAAAATATGTATTTTCATTATTCGATTTTGATTGTTCTCTCTTCATCTCCCACTTTCTGTATTTGCATGCATTTGAAAAGTGATAATTAAGAACCAATGATAATGAGTAGAGGTCAACCTAACAGTTGGGCAAAACGGAGTGCCTAACATCTTTTCCAATTCGTACCTTAACCCCTAAATCCATTTTTTCTCTGGTAACAATAATGGTTAGTGGCTTATTTTATTTTTCTTATTTTTTCTCAAAAACCAAGTGGCAACTCCAATTTTTCAAAAATAAAGGGTTTTCATATTTTCGTTCTTTAATGGTGTTCAAATCTTTTGAAAGAAACATGTGAATTCCCTCTACAAAACCCAATTAAAATGCCACACCAAGTAATTAAAATTAGCCTCAAGGGCAGGCTACTCCAGTTACCATGTAAGGCTCCATCGACATTGATCTGAGGGTGCATGGTGGTGCACTAGTTCAATTTGTAACCGTGGCAAACATACAAGCAATGCACAACAAAATACAACTAAAATGCAAGTCCTATCTCTACGAAATCTAGATATTCTATCGTGTACCCATTATACACTAAAAATGTGAGACCCTGACCCTTTGTATTTTGAGTTGTTTATATACATGACGCTTTTATTCCAGTATATGATGGCATCGATGCATGGTTTATACTTTAAAGTTGTAGAA
>JAUMHN010400582.1:0-15919 GCA_032360265.1 Heliamphora ciliata
AGAATTTCGTACCAAACCTCGGATAATCATCACACGAGGAAGTGAGGGAACCCAAAACCATTTGAATCAACACCCAGTCCCCAACACAGGACCTCAGTCGACTGGCCCAAGCCTCCAATCGACTGAAAAATTCCATGGAAAACCAAGAATCAAAACAGAAGCAATTCCAGACGACTGACCCCCTGATCTAGTCGACTGAACTCCCAAAAGCATAATCCAGTCGATTGACCTCCAGGTCCAGTCGACTGAATTAACCTAGATTTTGTTTTTAAGCTATGGTTTTTGCTTGTTTTTTCCTCTAAATGCCAAATCGAATCTTCAAACCTCTGTTTTTGATATCCACAGGGATAGAGAAACCCAAGCTTGCCATAAAGCCATAAAAGAAACCCTCGAAGCATGATTTCATCCACCCGAAACGCCGTAAAGCAGTTTTAGAACCAAAAACCATCTTGAACACAAACAACTTTAATGCGTTTTTACATGGTGAAACAACATATAATTACACATGATACCCTCTAACAGTTATACAGTCTAGGATCCTACCTCGGTGAGTCCAAAACTCGACGTCTCGATCCACGTGCAAAATTAAACTTCGTCAGAATGGAATTTCGTCCTGATGGATGCGTAGACCTCGATGCCGATACTACGAATCAGCAGTTGGTTTATCAAAAATCAAGCCCTGGGCCCCCGTGAAGTTAGAGAGAAGGCAGAGCATTTGGTGAGTTTTAAAAATAGAGAGAGAGAAGGAGGAGATATTTTGAACAAAAGATCTAAGAGAAGATATTTATAGGCAAAATATCTCGAAAATATCTTTTTTTTTAAATTTTTGAAATTCGCACGGCAACTCACTACAATCCCGGGAACCAACCTCGCATGCTCAGATAAACTTGAACATGTATCAAAACGAGTAAATCATACATCCATGACATATACATGCAAAACACATCATATATATATAAGTCTCAAAAAGAGACGGGCCCGGGTCTCACACCCCATGCCCAAATTTATTTTGATCTCTTCTCTCACCGAAAATATGAAAAAAAAATAAACATGTACCGGGTCTCTACAATCTTTGAAGCAAAATGTTGTTGGATATCAATGATATCTAAAAAAAACAAGGAACCAAAACCACCACAGGAAAAGCCCAAACGGGCGGCTGAAGTTGGCGACAGTGCGGGAGCAGCGACGGTGCTAGTTTGAGGTTTATCGACAGATTTTTTTGAGCTGTTTTTGTTTCTTTTTTTGACAGAAAAATTGTATTTTTGATAGATATTTTTTAGAAAAATGGCATAAAAAATGGAGGACGGAGGAGGGGACAAAAGCCTCCTGAAGGTGTCGGCATGGAAGCGCCAGCGATGGCCTGGTGGCCGGCAGTGGTGGTGCTGGTCCGGGCTATTTGGATCAAATTTTTCTGATATGTTTTGATCCTGATATGATATATTTGTATGTCATAGTGTATCAAAAAATCCTGATGCAATCGAGATACAAGAAGCTAACTTGAAAAATGATTTTTACAACTTATCTTCAACAGAAGACTGAAACTCTTCATAATTTTGAATTGACCATAAAATTGAGATATGTACATATCTTGCATTTATATTCATATGAACTGCGTGGATGATGTATATCTATTTTATATTTTTCTGTTAATTTAATTAATTCAAAAAATTTAACTTTAATTATTTATTTTGTAAAGAAAAATAAAATTAACTTTTTTTTAATTAAAGTTTTTAATTAAATAGAAAAACGTTACATATTTTATTTTTTTACAAAATATCAAAATTAAGATGATTTTTTTTATAAAAACGGATATCTTGGAAAAACGTAAAAATTAATTCTAAATTTTTAATTAATTAAATGATAAATGTTTAATCTAAATAAATTATTATTTTTCAAAAAATGTGTAACAAAAAATAAAATAATTAAATACCTTTAATCATTATTTTAGCTAAAAAGCTGAAGAAAATACTGTACATTTATTGAATTTTATTTATTACGCAATAAAACACGAAAAGATGATTTGGCAAATCGAAATTTTTAAAATTGTGTACACGAAAAGATGTTTGAATCTTTCAGATCGTGTGATTTTTGAAATTAATAAATTTATTTTAACTAAACGAATTTTTATAACCCTCAAAAATATTTTAAAAATGTAAGTGAGAGAGAAAATTTATTCACAGATAAATCCCACGGTTTTCATCACCTGTTTGTAGGTGACATAATTAAATCCTGCGTGTTGGCAGTAAGGCCTTTCTCCCCATCTGATAGATTAATTGTTATATCGCTAGTACAAATCTTATTTAGGGATAATTCTAGATAATTGTTAGTGTAGATCACTTCTCTCTCTGAACGGTTCATTGTAAAGTGATTGATTTGGAGTTAAGTGATGGTTAACACTAAGCTGTATATAATAGTATTCTCTCCATCTAATTTGGGATTAAGTGATGACAAACACTTAGCTGTATATAATAGTATCCTCTCCATCTGAGTTACTGCTATTATCTACTGGACCGAAACTATATTAGTTATTTAATTTTATATGACATGATTAGTTGCCAAAATAGTAAAATTAATAGAAATTGGCCTGTCTAGACAAATGATGGATAGTAGACGTCCAACCATTGAGGCATGCTATTCACAGGGTTCTAAGCTATTGACGAATTTTTTTTAAAATGGTAGAGGAAACCAAATTAAAATAAATTTAAAGTCTCGCTCGTCATGATTAACGGTTATTTTTTTAATTGTGTGATTCTCATGAATAAAATGGCTTTCAATTCACTAACAGTTATACTCAAAAAAAAAAAACTAACGAGACCAAATTTTGTTACTAGAAAAGTAACTTGGATATTGTTTTAACTACTAAGGATATTCCTTTAATACTAGAAAATGTATTTGTTTCTGAAAAGATTCTTTCTCTACGCCGAAAGGCATGAAGAAGAAAAATATTCAGAAATATGGTGGCATAATTTTTAAGGTAGTTAGTGGGCCACGAACTGGTGTAAAAATTTTGAAAGACAGATGCTTTCACTACAACTAGACACGACACTGGAAAAAATATTGTCCAATTTATCTCAACAAGCTGAACAAACATGGTAATTTATTTTTTCACTAATTGTGGAAACATGTTTAGCAGTGTTATCTATCGGTACATGGTATGTAGATATGAAAGCCACAAATTATGTTCGCAATTCATTCAAAGGGTTCTAGGAAACCCGACAACTTAGTGATGGGGAGATTTTTTTTTTTGAATAATTATGATGGGATGATTTACCTGCATACGTGCAATAATACAAAAGTGACAGCAGTTGCAGTGGGAGATGTCACTCTCAATTTTGGTAGAGATCGAGTTTTAATATTGAGAGATTTTCTTTATATACCTTCCATTAAAAAAAACTTAGTTTTTATTTCTAGATTGGTTAAAGACATATATTTGATTTATTTTAATGACTCTGTGATTATTAAGGATAATAAACGAGTTATCTATTCTGGTACATTGGTGAATGATCTTTATATTATTATTCATATCTCTCCTACAGTGAAACTAACTTAATTGAATAACACATCTAATTTACCATATAAGAGAAAGTTTTTCTTCTTTAATAAATCAAATGTTTCATTGGCACTTACGCTTGGGTCATGCTAATCTAAAAAAGAATAAACAGATTAGTAAAAGATGGACCATTTAGTTCATTAGAATTGGAGGCACTTACAGTCTGTGAATCCTACTTAGAGGGTAAGATGACTAAGAGGTCCTTTTCGGCTAAAAGCTATAGAGCTAAAAAACTTTTAAAACTGGTTCATTATGATGTGTGTGGTTCTATGACAATTCAGGTTAGAGGTGGCTTTAAGTACTTCGTCAGTTTTATTGATGACTACTCAAGGCATGAATACATTTACTTGATGTACCGTAAGTATGAATATTTTGAAAAATTCAAATAATTTAAAGTGAAGGCGAAGAAGTGTCTGGGTAAAAGTATCAAATCACTATGATCCGACCATGGTGGAGAATACCTCTTTAGAGAGTTTACGGATTACCTTCATCAGAAGGGATTATATCCCAGTTGACTGCACCAGGCACTCCGCAGCAGAATGGTCTAGCAAAAAGAAGGAATAAGACTCTTATAGAGATAGTAAGGTCCATGATGTGTTATTAAAGTTTACTCAATTCGTTTTGGGGACTCGCATTAGTGACAGCGGCTTACATTATATACTTAGTACCTTCTAAGTCAGTACCTTCTGCTCCCACAGAATTGTGGACCGAGCGTAAGGTTAGTCTGAAACATATTTGAATTTGTGGGTGTTCAGTACATATGGTGAAAGAGAACGCGGGTAAGTTAGAACCGAGAATAGAAGTTTATTTTTTTATGGGATATCCCAAGGCAATGAAGGGTGGTCTATTTTATAATCCTAAGGATCAGAAGGTCATTGTTAGTAGCAATGCCTGATTCTTAGAAAATGATTATATTATGGACCACAAGCCCAATAGTAAAATTATTTTAGAAGAAATGAGAGAAAATACTAGTAGAACGAAAGAGGAACCACAAGTTTTGATATTCCATTGCCTTGTCGTAGTAGGGGGATTATCGAGACAGGTGTAAATCCTGAACAAGGTACTCATGCACAGGGTTCAGATTCTGCATAACGTGTTACTGCTAGTACACAGATACAAGTAGTGCCTCGTCGTAGTGGAAGGGTTGTTCATCAACCTGATCGGTATATATTTTTGGGACAGTCTTTTGACAGGATCCCAACAGAACTAGATACCAAGCCCTGTAACTACAATGAAGCACTTTAGGACAAAGATGCAGATCTTTGACGAAAGGTAATGAATTCAGAGATGAAATCTATGTATTCTAATCAGGTCTGGAAACTTGTAGAATCTTTCGAAGGGATAAAACCATTAGATACAAGTGGATTTATAAGAGGAATAGAAGAGCATATGGGAAGGTTGAAACCTTCAACGTTAGGCTTGTTGCAAAAGGTTCACTCAGAATGAAGGGATCGATTATGAAAAAACTTTTTTACCAGTAGCGATGCTTAAGTCTAACCGGAATCTCTTATCCATTGTTGCTCATTTCGATTACAAAATATGATAAATGGATGTCAAGACAACTTTCCTTAATGAAAGTTTTGATGAGTGTATCTATATGGTATAAAAGACGGTTTCATAGAAAAGGGCCAGGAGCACATGTTGTGCAAGCTTAAGAGATCCATTTATGGACTTAAGCAGACATCGAGATCTTAGAATACTCGATTTGATCAAGCCATAAAGTCTTATGGTTTTGATCAGAGTCCAGATAAATCCTGTGTGTACAAAAAGCGTGACGAAAGTGTGATGATCTTTCTAGTACTTTATGTAGATGACATCTTGCTCCTAAAAAATGATGTGGGGGCATTATCTATGGTAAAAGTATGGTTATCTGGATAATTTGATATGAAGGACTTGGGAGATGCCAGTCACGTTTTGAGATCAAGGTTATGCGAGATCGAAAATAAAAAATGTTGGGCTTATCACAAGTAAAGTATATCGATGATATCCTTGCTTGTTTTAGCATGTAGGATTCTAAGAAAGGGTTACTCTCTTTCAGGCATGAAATCACTCTATCCAAGGATCAGTGTCCTAAGACACCTGATGAGATAGAGAAGATGAAGGCAATTCTTTAGGCTTCAATAATTGAAAGCTTAATGTATCTTATGCTTTTCACTAGACCCGACATCTGCTTTGCCGTTGGCATAGTTAGCAGATATCAGTCTAACCTAGGGCAGGAGTATTGGACTACGGTAAATAATATAATCAAGTACCTGAAAAGGACTAAGGATTATATGTTGGTTTACCAGGCAGAGAGTCTAGTACCTTTAGAGAACACAAACTCGGATATCTAGTCAGGCAAAGATTCTCGAAAGTGTACTTCGGGATATGTGTTTACCTTAGAAGGTGGAGCTATTAGTTGGAAGAGTCTCAAGCAGTCCTGCATTATTGATACCACCATAGAGGCTACGTATGTGGCAGCTTCTAAAGCAGTTAAGGAAGCCGTTTGGCTCATCAGCTTCCTGTTGGATCTAAATGTGATCCCTTCAGTTCAGTCAACTATTACACTTTATTGTGATAATAGCGAAGCGGTTGCAAACTCAAAGAAACCAAGAGTCCACTAGAAAGGAAAGTACTTTGAGCATAAGTATCACTTAATACGAGAAATTATATAGAGGGGTAATGTTGCTGTGACTAAGATTACATCAAGAGACAACTTTACAGATTCTTTTACAAAGCGCTTACTGGCTAAGACTTTTGATAGTCATGTAGAGGGCATAGGAGTCAGATGTATGGTGGTATAGTTTTGAGTATAATTAGAAAATTATTAGTGTTGTATACTGAAAATCATATTTTTAGTATTTATTTTATTTTAATAAGATTAATTTTCTATTTTTTTAAAATCTTAATGAGTAATGTATGTAAATCATTTCATTAATGTTATGCATGGATGTCCTTTACTCTATACAGTATTTAATCTGGTGTGTAAAGTACGGCTTGCACACAAAAGACCAAATTATAGGTTCTGGCATAATATAAGTATTTTTTCACAGTTTAGATGGAAATGAACATACCATCGGTACGACTGTAGCACACAGAGTTTAATTAGTCGGCTTGTCATGGTTATGAAGAACAGATAATAGCGTCGTCTATTGTTCTGACTTTCTGTGCTAGTACACTTTGTATTTATTAAATGGGACACATTAGGATAATTAATTTTATGCTGACTACATAAATTAATTTACACCCCAAGGTTATTAGGAGAGTGCTTATGCTCTTAATCCTGAAATAATTGTTGATTTGTGTATATTTAATATTCGTTGTTTTGACTCATTAGAGGGTGCGATCTTATATGAGTCTATATTCCTGATGAGTTGAATAACGGTATTAATTATATGGTAAATATTAATTATTGACGGAACTCACGTCTCGAATGATTTGGATTGATGATACCCCCTTAAGGAAAGTTATAAGTTTTAATCGGGCCAAACCCTGCAAGTGGATTTGATTATTTGACGGTCGAATAAGTTAAGCAGAAGAGCTTAAGAAATTTTAAGATGCTGATTAAATTAAATTATCAGTAATTAAATTTAATTAACGAGTATCGGGAATCTTAACATGGGGAGATGAGTTAAGCATTTAATAGCATGATCTCAATGTAAAATGGTCTTGAGATTATAGCCTAGAGTATAATTACAGTTCTTTAGTAGTATGAATAGTAATTTACTATTTTATGAAAATTACAGAAACTATTGCAAGGTTTTCATAATTACAGATACCGTTGAAAGATTTGCTGAATTGCGGAAACTACTGGATACGTATTTGGGTTACACTAGAAATCTTTGTCATAATTACTCGACATGTCCCTGCTGTAGCCCTATAAATATGCGGTAGGCTTAACCAAATTCATAACTCGTCTTCAAGACTAAAGCTGACCAGGTTTTGCCGGTATGAGTTCTCAAAAGATCGTAGCCCACACTACGTTCGGGAATCGCATAAGGAAATATAGTAGAATCGACCAAAAATGAGCTTCAACTCAAAATAAAATTTCGTAGTTAGAGAATCAACCAAAAAGGTATTTTTCTAAATTAATTGTGGTGGTACGAGTTTTATTTTGATCGTTTGACATTAAAATATTTTATCTAGAGCCCGTTTCGGCGATTACCTGTCAAGTTTTGTTTTTTTATCGAAAATCGTTTACAAAAATAATGATTTTGGCAGTTTTGCCTCCAACAATTAGTATCAGAGCCGTTTTATTTTTTGCATACGACTTCTCGAGAGGCCGGGTACATTTAGAACTTTGCTAACTTTGTTTTGTAGCTGTTCTAATCTCGATTTTATGATCATCTTTTATTCATGTTTGCTTGAACGGTTTGGAATATAATTATTATTTTTATCACGAGGGTTGCTCGTGATAGTTTAAGTTTTTTCTAGATTGAATGTGAGCCTATGGGCATAGGTTTCGGGTTTTACGAGCCAAGGATCGCGATAATTTTTTTAACGGTTTTAAAAAAATTTGAAAAAGTTTCCATAGAATTTTGGTGTTAAAAACAGCAACAAAATAAGTCCAAAAACATTCGTAAAGAATCGACAAAAATAACCACCACTGGCGACTTTGCCGGCAACAATTCGGGAACAATTTTGTTGATTTTTTGGGACATTTTTGGAACTATTTTTTAAGTAATTTTTTAGACATAAAAGAGTAGTAAATATACCTTAAAATAATATCCAAAAATGATAAAAATAAAATAAAATAAATATGCCAAAACAAGCGGCAATTTCTGACGGCACAGGCGGCTGCTCGGGGTTGTTTTTGGGGCTTTTTTAGGATTATTTTCGAGGCGTTCTTCGAAGTGTTGGACATCAATGATATTTAAAAAAAAATAAGGAACCAAAACCACCACGGGAAAAGCCCAAATGGGCGGCTGAAGTGGGCGGGGGCGCAGGGGCAGCGGCAGAACTAGTTGGAGGCTTATCAAAAGCTTTTGTCAAGCTGTTTTTGTTTCTTTTACTGACAAAAAATTAGTATTTTTTGATAGCTATTTTTTTAATAAGATCGCATAAAAAACGAAGCACGAAGGACGCAGCAAAAGCCTCCTGAAGGTGTCGGCATGGCAGTGCCAGCGATGGGCAGGTGGCCGGCAATTGTGGTGCTATCTGGGCTATTTGGATCTAGTTTTTCTGATATGTTTTGATCCTGATATAATATATTTGTATATCACAGTGTATCAGAGAATCCTGATGCAATCGAGATACAAGAAACTAACTCGAAAAAAAAATTTTACAACTTATCTTCAGCAAAAGACTGAAACACTTCATAATTTCGAATTGACCATGCAATTGAGATATATACATATCTTGAATTTATATTCATATGAACTGCGTGGATGATGTATATCCATTTTATATTTTTGTTAATTTAATTAATTCAAAAAATTCAATTTTTATTAATTATTTTGTAAAGAAAAATAAAATTAAGTTTTTTTTATAAAGTTTTTTAATTAAATCGAAAAATATTAGATATTTTATTTTTTACAAAATATCACATTTAAGATAATTTTTTTATAAAACTGGATATCTTGAAAAAACGTAAAAATTAATTCCAAAATTTTAATTAATTAAATGATAAATGTTTAATTTAAATAAATTATTATTTTTTGAAAAATGTGTAATGAAAAATAAAATAATTAAATGCCTTTAATCATTACTTTAGCTAAAAAGCTGAGGAAAAAATTATACATTTATTGAATTTTATTTGTTACACAATACAACACGGAAAGATAGTTTGGCAAATCAGAATATTTGAAATTGTGTACACGGAAAGATATTTGATTCTTTTAGATCGTATGATTTTTGAAATTAATAAATTTATTTTAACTAGACAAATTTTTATAACTCTTAAAAATATTTTAAAAATCTAAATGAAAGAGAAAATTTATTCACAAATAAATTTCACTGTCTCCATCACCAGTTTGTAGGCGACGTAATTAAATACTGCATGTTGGCAGTAATGCCTTCCTCCCCATCGAATAGATTAATTACAATATCGTCAGTATAAATCTCGTTTAGGAATAATTCTAGATAATTGTTAGTGTGGATCACTTCTCCATCTAAACGGTTCATTGCAAAGCGATTGACTTGGGATTAAGTGATAGTTAATACTTAGCTGTATATAATAGTATTCTCTCCATCTAATTTGGGATTCAGTGATGGTTAACACTTAGCTGTATATAATAGCTTCCTCTCTATCTGAGTAACTGCTATTATCTACAGGACCGAAACTATATTAGCTATTTAATTTTACTTAGCATGGGTTGTTGCCAAAATAGTAAAATTAATAGGAATTGACCTGTCTGGATAAACGATAGATAGTAGATGTCCTCCCATCAAGGCATGCTACTCACAGAGTACCAAGCTATTGACGAATTATTTTTAAAGTGGTAGAGGAAACCAAATTAAAATAAATTTAAAGTTTTGCTCGTCATGTTTAACGGTTATTTTTTAATTATGTGATTCTCAGGGATAAAATGCCTTTCAATTCACTAACAGTTATAATAAAAAAAAACAAACTAACGAGACCAAATTTTGTTACTAGAAAAGTAACTTGGATATTGCTTTAACTACCAACGATATTCCTTTAAAACCAAGAAATGTGTTTGTTTCTGAAAAGATTTTTCCTCTGCGCCGAAAACCATGAAGAAGAAAATGATTTTGAAACAGAGTGGTACGATTTTCAAGGTAGTTAGTGAGCCACGGACTGGTGTAAAAAAGTCGAAAGACAGATGTTTTCACTACAACTAGACACGACACTAGAAAAAATAATGTCCAGTTTATCTCAGCAAGCTAAACAAACAAGGTAATTTTTTTTTTTCACTAATTGTGAAAACATGTTTAGCAGTGTTATCTATCGGTACATGCTGTGTAGATATGAAAGCCACAAATTATGTTTTCAATTCATTGTAAGGATTCTAGAAAATTCGACAACTTAGTGATGGGGAGATGTACTTGCATATGGGCAATAATACAAAGGTAACAGCAGTTGCTGTGAGACCCAGACCCGTCTCTTTTTGAGACTTATATGTATTTAAGATGTGTTTTGCATATATATGTCTGCGGTGTATGATTTACTCATTTTGATGCATGTTTATGTTTATCTGAGCATGCGGGGTTGGTTCCCGGGGTAGTAGGGAGTTGCCGTGCGAATTTTAAAATTTCAAAAAAAATATATTTTGAAGGCCTATAAATATCATAACTTAGATATTTTCTAAAAGATATTTTTGAAAACTTAACTCCTAAGTTTCCTCTAAAATTCTCTCTGCCTTCTCTCTAACTTCTCGGGGGCCCGGGGCTTGGTTTTTGATAAACCATCTGCTGATCCTTAGTATTGGCATCGAGGGCTTCGCATCCATCCAGTCAGAATTGGATTCTGACGAAGCTCGATTTTACACGTGGATCGAGACGTCTAGTTTTTTACCCAACGAGGTAGGATTTTAGATTCTACTGTTGTATGAGGGATATATATGTAATCTTATGTTGTTACACCGTGTAAAATGCATGATAAGATGGTTTGTGTTTTAGATCCAGTTTTGGGTTAAAACAGTTTTTCGGCGTTCGGTTGGATGAAATCGAAGGAGGGATGTTCCTTTCGAGGCTTTATGATAGCCTTGAGCTCGGGTATGCTTTTAGGTATCAAAACGGGTGTTTTCGAGGCTTGATCTGAGGTTTGGAAACAAAAACCGTAGGTCAAAACATGATCTGGGCAGGTTCAGTCGACTGGATCATCATGTGGGAGGTTCAGTTGACTGGACCTGGCAGGTCAGTCGACTGAAGTGGCTTCTGTTTTGGGTTTTCAATTCCAATGTGTTTTTCAGTCGACTGGAGGGTGAGTCCAGTCGACTAAACCTGGCTTTTTTAGAAAATGAGGTGTTTTGGTTCAAGCTTTCCTTGTGCGATGTTTATTCGAGATTTTTATGAGATACTATGTTTTCAAAAAGGGTTACCAGAAGTTTTCAAATGATGGTTTTAAAACGGAGTTGTGGGAAAACGTGTTTGTTGAAAGTTTAGAGCTAACCTTTGGGGTTGAGTCTCAACTTCTAAAATGTTTTGATAAAAATATGTGTTTACATGTTTTGGTTTGATCTCCATGGTTCATGGATTGGATCACATATTTATACATGTGTTGTATATCTGCTTTATTGGTTGGTTTGAAATGTTATCCATAGATGTACCGGGACAATGGGTTTGTGAGTGGGCTTCCATTGCTCCTTGGTGAAAGTCCAGAAACGTGCGCAGAGTAGGTACCTACGTGCCTTCGGGTTAGTCCCCGTAAACGAGGTGGTTGGGTGCTTAGTGCCCTCGGGCTGTGGTCCCATAAACTAAGTGGTTATCAGGTGCTTAGTGCCTTCGGGGGTAGTCCCGTAAACTAAGTCTTACATTGTCGTAACTCCGTATAGAACTTGTCATTATCTAGATGAACTTTAGTGGTCCAGGACTAGGATAATGGGATGGAGTCTATAGCGGTTACCTTGGCTGATATCGTAGAGTCGGTACATAGAATCTCGTTTATCTTGTCTCCTCGGTTGATTATTGTCTCGAGTGGAGAATGTTTTTTTATTGCTTTCCCTTAACTGTGGCGTGATAACTCTCAAGTTTATATGCATAGTTTCAAGGATGAAAATGATAGTTTTCAAATGGAAAACTGGTGATTTATGTGAGAAAACTATGTTGGCTTTTGTGGTCGAGCTAGCTCCCACCATATGATTTCATATCCTGTTTTACAGCGTTATAGTCTGTTCCTATTGAGCTTTGGCTTACGTGGTGGGTTTTTTTTCTGAAAACTTTTTTAGGTGGACGTGAGGAGATGACCTAGATACCCGTTGAGACGGGAGACTAGTTATAGTTTCCCCTGTTTTGTACAAGTACCTTTGTCATGTGATGCCTGTTTCAAAAGCCGAGTTTTGTACGCCTTTTGGCGATATACTTATTCATGTATGAGAATGCATGTTTACAGTTTTATGAGAGTACAACTATGTGAATTTTATTCAGATGTTATATTTGATTTCCAACTATAAAACCTATTTTCTTAAATGGGTGTTTTGTTGGGCTTTCACGTGACTCGGATGTTTGGGGCGTGACACCTTGGTATCAGAGCTCTGGGTTCGAATACCTATGAGCCATGGGAAAGAGGGCACACCACCTTGTGAGGATGTATGTGTTCTTGATTGCATGTGTTATAGCGTTTTCCTAACGTAGCATGATAGCTTGTGATATATATACATGGGTATGGAGGTTGGACCTTAGGATTGATTAGTCTTACCTCTGGGCGTTTGGATTAACAGACTTGGGAGCCATGTCAGAGACGCGTTTCGCGGACGTGATTTCTAGCTGGGAATCTGAGTGGGTTATCCAAATGGACAAGTCCTTCATGTCGGTTCTCCTCGGTATGTGAGATGTGATGACATGATATTACGTGGCTATGTGTTAGCATGCTTATCTGTGTTTTACGCTAGCAATAACATGTTGTATGGATTCTTATCCTGTTATGTTGCTTTCATATAGAGTCATGTCCATGTAGAGAGGACGAGGCTGTGGTCGAGGCCGTGGCCGTGGTTCTGGCCGAAGGGACGTTCCAATCCAAGATGTTGGGGATGCTAATGCACCCCAAGGACCTGTTGCTAAGGGAGATCTATTGCGTGAGATGGTCGGCTCCATCCGGCAATTGGCTTAGGCCACTAAGGGTAGGGAGAGTGTACTTGAGCCGAGGGCGACGGTTGCGATGCGCGAGTTTCGCCGTCTTGACCCTCCTACCTTTTTTGGGGATCCTAATCCCACGGTTGCCACTAAGTGGCTAGAGCTGGTTACCAGGATCCTGGATTTGCTTCAGATTGAGGAAGATGATCTGAGGGTTATATGTGCCACCTTCCAGCTAAGAGGGAGTGCTCACATGTGGTGAAAGTTCGCCAAGAACACAGTGGTAGGCACCTGGGATGCATTCACGAAGGTATTTCTGGAGAAATACTTTCCAGCACATTGGGAGATCGTTATAGAGAGGACTTCCTGTTTCTGACGCAGGGGACGATAACAGTGCTTGAGTATGAGACTGAGTTTACTAGTCTATCCGAATTTGCACAAGAGATTGTGCCTACTGATGAGTTTCGTGCGAAACGATTCGAGAAGGGTTTGAGGCCCGCTATCTGAGACAAAGTGGCAGCGTTCAAGATGCAGGTCCTTACAGAGCTGGTGGAGACTGCTATGAAAGTGGAGGATACTCTGAACGAGACGCGCAGAGACAGGGACAACAGGGGTCAGTCAGATGGGGGACGCAAGCAGTTCCAAGGACACAGGACAAGCGTCGACAAACATCTGGTTCGAGTTCGCATCCAGTGGGGTCGTATCTGCCCTAGTCTTTTGCATCCACGCCTCCTGTAGCCTGAACGGGACGGTCATATCAGAGGGCGCTTTGTCGTAGATGCCAGCGGCTAGGACACCGTGCAGCAAAGTGCTGTAGTTCCATGCCTGTTCAGGCATAGTTGCAGTCACAAGCTCAGGGAAGGGGGCCAGTGGTTTGTTTTGAGTGTGGGCAGTCAAGGCACATCCGGAGGAACTGTCCTCAGGGTGGGACCATTCAGAGCACAGCAGGAGCACCAGCAATTCCATTAGGCCAAGGGAGACAGATGTATTCACAGCCTAGAGCTCAAACGTCCCATTTTGCAGAGGGAGGAGTTTCAGTGCAGTCGGGCAGGTAGTCAGCAGTGCAGGACCGTCGTGGATCGGCCAGAGCTTATGTCCTTGCAGAGCCCAGTTCTTCTAGAGCACCGGTTGGTTCCGATGCTGCTGCTACCACCTCCGTGATCAGAGGTACTCTTCTAGTCTTCAGATCATGGGCCAGTGTTCTTATCGACACTGGAGCATCACGTTTGTTTGTATCTACTTCTTTTGTATCTGCTTTGGGGTTAGAGATTGACTGGTTGGGTAGTACCTTGTGTGTAGAGACCCCGGTGAGTGGGAGTGTGAAGTTAAGCCTTGTCTGCAGATCCTGCGTGTTGGAGGCCTCAGGTCGTTGCTTAGAGTTTGACCTTGTTACTCTAGACATGGCTGCATTTGATGTCATCGTAGGGATGGACTGGCTGACCACCTATCGTGCCTTTATCGATTGTGATCGACGGAGGGTGACGATTTGTACCCCAGCGGGAGATTACTTTTGTTTTGTGGGAGACCGGGATGAGGGTTTGAGGTCTATACCAGGCATTATGCGAAACCAGGGCAACCTGGATTTCCTTTTCTCAGCTCTCATGTTGGATGAGGAGGTTGGAGTTCACGAAGAGTTACCTCCGGTGGTGTGCGATTATCTGGATGTCTTTCCTGATGATTTGTACGAGTTGTCATCGAGCCGTGAGGTGGAGTTCTCTATTGATCTAGTTCCAAGGGCTGCTCCCATTTCTGTTCCATCTTATCGCTTTGCACCAGCTGAGTTGCGTGAACTCAAGGTGCAGTTACAGGAGTTGCTAGACAGGGGGTTTATACGTCCGAGTACTTCGCCGTGGGGAGCTCCTGCTCTTTTTGCAAAGAAAAGGATGGATCTTTGCGTCTGTGTATCGATTATAGGAAACTGAACCAGGTGACAGTGAAAAACAAGTATCCGATGCTGAGGATAGACAACTTGTTTGATCAGCTATAGGGTTCGAGTTGCTTTTCAAAGATAGACTTGAGGTTGGTATACCACCAGTTGAGGATTAGGGACGATGGCATAGCGAAGACCGCCTTTAGGACTCGCTATGGTCACTATGAGTTTTTGGTTATGTCGTTCGGTCTGACGAACGCGCCAGCTACTTTCATGGGTCTGATGAACCAGATTTTTCTTCCTTACTTGGACAGCTTTGTGGTACTGTTTGTGGATGATATTCTGATATATTCACCCACTATGGAGGCACATGAGGGTCATCTGCGGATCGTCCTACAGACTTTGAGAGAGCATCGCTTGTACGCAAAGTTTGAAAAGTGCAAATTCTGGATGTCCGAGGTGAGATTTTTGGGACACATAGTGTTGACTGATGGGGTAGCTGTGGATTCGTTAAAGACAGATGTTGTGACCGGTTGGGAGCGACTGAAGAGTGTCTTTAAGATACGTAGTTTTCTGAGTCTAGCCGGTTACTATCGACGGTTCGTGCAGGACTTTGCTAGACTCGCTGCACCGATGACGTGTTTGACGCGGAAGGGAGTTGTGTTTGCTTGGAGTGAGTCCTGTGAGTCAGCTTTCCAGGAGCTAAAGACACGGTTGACTTGTCCACCAGTGTTGATCATTCCAGAGCTAGGATTGGGGTATACTGTATACTGTGATGCTTCACATGACGGTCTTGGATGTGTTCTGATGCAGGAGGGTAAGGTTGTAGC
>JAUMHN010400593.1:0-15919 GCA_032360265.1 Heliamphora ciliata
ATGAACATGGCGGTCGCCACTTCTAGCAATGACTTAGGCAACAAGTTATCGATGGTTTGGTACAATTTCATTGGTTTCGGAGATTTTGAAGGTTTTTGATGACTGGGTTCAAATACCGAGCTTGGATCAATTTCCGAGGATCGTACTGAGGCACTATTTCACCTGTTTTCATCATCGAATTCGCCTAAGATTAGGCGGGGTCAAATTAAGGTGTCTACAATCTTCGTAAGACCATTGCAAAGACATCTTTAAATTCTTTTAATAAGTTTATTAATTATTCACGTTCAACTAAAGATAACGAAGACTCGATTTATACAATTTGTGGATTAGTTTCATTACTCAGATTAATTGACAAAGTTTCTTCAGTTATTGGTTAAGCGCGCATTTTTTCTTCTCTTTTTGTTAAAAGTTTTATTTATTTGGGGACATCCCCGTCGAATTCAAAATCGTCAAAAAGCGTATGAAATAAATCAAACAAAATAGAGTAAGAAGAAATCTTTTTCACTTCATTGATATTGAGAGACGGAATTACAAGATCAAAATCAAAAGGAGAGGACACATAGACATACAATTTTTTAAAGACCAGTTATTGACAATTTTTGCTGCCACATCCACGATAAGGCTGATAAAGTTAACTGGTACTCCGTAACCCATCATCAGGAAGTCTTAATCAGTTATGTGCATATGGTGAGCAAACAAAGCTCCCATGCCTTCCAATTCGTCAGCCCAGTCCTCCTCCCTTATCTTCTTCTCTTCTTATTTTCCTCCCAATGCTTTCTCTTCCTCTGTATCAAACAGTTCGTGGTTAAAGAAAATTTCCAGTCCCGGTTGCTTCCAATTAGTCTTTTCATCAATCCATGGCTCTGGAAAGCCACAGTAAGGAAAATCCTCTCCTTCTTTGACGAAGTAGCCATTTAGCATTCCTAAGTATATGTTCTTTCTCCCCTTTGCCCTTTCTTCAATTCCTCCAAATCTTCCTTGGTCGGCTTGTACCCCAAACTGAAGTGTTGTGAGCTCTGCGTCACCTTGATGGGCTCTGAAATGTCTTGCTGCTTGTGACCAAACCCCATTCCCAGGAAATAGGGCATTTTCTTGAATACTATCTTCCCTGAAGATTGTCAGCACTGTCCCATTTTTCATCAACTTCAACTTCTGGTGAAGGGTGGAAGGTGCTGCTTGGACATATGGGTCAAGAAGCCAGGGCCTTCCAAGCAACAAATTAAAAGATGCTGGCACATCCAACACATGAAATTCGACCGAAGTCACTAGTGGTCCCACGGATACTACAAATGACACTAACCCGAGTACGTCTCGCCTTGTGTTATCATAGGCTCGAACTCCCTGGTTACTGGGTGTGAAACGATCGGGCTTGAATGCAAACAGTCGGTCATTCTGAGTTTGCAAATATTCAATGCAGACCCATTGTCGATGAGAGTCATTGGAACCCATTTCTCTAAACATTTAACAGTGATGTGCAATGGTTTGTTATGCCTCCTCCCTTCTATCGGTAAATCCTTATCGAAAAAGGAAATAACCATTGGCTCTGCAACCGGCAGAATAAGTTTGATGAGTTATTCTGGAGTTACATCTATTGAAATATTAGCCTTATTTAGGATTTCAGCACAGCTTGTCGATGCCGATGTGAAGCCAACAGTAAGCCTCACATACTAACATTGGCTTAAGCCTTCTTCAGCTGCTTTAGTATAGCGTCGTCTTCCTCTTCTTATTCCTTCTCTTTTCCCTTTCCACTAGTCTGTCCTTTTTAGAGCAGATTGTGTTTGAAGTGCTGCTCGTTCCTTGTCAAGTGTTCGACTCCTTCTTCGGGAACCCATAATCTCAGCGCCGAGTTTTCAGCTTACCTTACCTCATCAACACACAGAGGGCTTTCAAACGCCCATAGATCATTCAAGTTACTTCTCTCCATTCTTCCTCTCCTTTCTTCTTCGTCTTTGATAGCCCATGTATTATCAATGTCTTCCTAGATATCTTCTCCAATGTAACCTACTTGCTGCTCTTAGGCGCCCTAGAAATTGGTCCATTCTTCCCCATCTAACTTTAATACAGTTCAAACCAGCCAATAAGGTTGCATTTCATCAATAAAAATTTCTTCCTCGAACAGCTGTGGAATGGTGATCCCTTCTAGCACATGCCCAAAACTATGTGGTCTCACCAAATAATCCAAAGACCAATCGTCATCATCGTTATGCTCCTCCTGGTTTCTGACCTAGATTACCACCTCATAGCCTTCCTATGTTGCATCGTTCAATTCTTCCATATCCCAACCATTCCCGACCACGATTGAGGAACAAAACTGATCTCTAGCAGCTAAAACATGTGGACGTGGAAAGTATGCTAGACAAATGTAACGACTAGGATCCTCCAACTGCCTTAGCTGAATTAAATTCACCCCTCCCAGCTTAGCATGGTTCAGCAGCGGATTAGTTGTAACATTTGATTTCTGAGCAGCGGACGGCAATGGAATGACCTTGTTGTTGATAAGATCTTGGATCTCGTGGCGTAGCCTCATACACTTTTCGATTAAGTGTCCATAACCTTGGTGAAAGGCATAATATTAGGAAGCATTGTATCTTGGTGGTAGGGGATCGGGTACAGGCATTGGGTCTAAAAGTTTGATTAGTCTCTTCTCGACGAGTCAATTAACAGCCGTGGACAAATATATAATGAGGGGAGTAAAACCTCTTCTCAACTTCTATTGAGACAACTAATTATTACTTGGTTGCGGAGTGGAAGATGATGGATTTATTTGTTCGGAATGAGAGTTTAATAAATTAACCTCGTTTGAATGCGAGACGAGATTGGTAGTAGGGGTGAGTTGGTTCTGATTGTTAATTGGGTATGTTCTCGATTTCTGACTCATTTTTGATTTCTCAATATCACCAGCCTGAATAGCATCTTTAATCTGAACACCAGTGTCAAGCAGTTGCTCAACGGTGGATAGTGGTTGTGTAATCATATATCGCTTCAGTGGAGACTGCAGGTTTTTCACCACAATTCTAACTTGCTCTTTTTCAGTTGCTCGACTGGTCATCTTAGCTGTCTTTCCTCTCTAACGTGTTAAAAAATCTATGAATGATTCTGACTCTCTTGGCGGGTCGTTTTGAGCTCTCTAGTAGTCACATATAGCTAGACATTATAACCATACTGGCTGGCAAATGTAGTAGCTATATCCTCCTAAGTTCTATTCTTTACTACATTGAGAGAGAGGAACCATTTCTGGGCTGCCCCAAAAAGAGATCAGTGAAAAAGCTCTGCGGCCTTCAGTTGGTTATCAACTTCCATTAGCAACAGGATACCAACATACATTCACAGATGAATTCTGGGATCTCCGGTTCTGTCGAATTTTCTCATGTCGGGCATTTTAAACTTATCCTAGTGCTTGGCGTCTGAAAATAAACATAGTCCCCCCACATCTACCATGTATTCTTTAACCCCTTTTGCCTTCCTAAGGACAGTTTCCATCTAGTCGATCTTCTTAGCTAATGCAGATTCTCTTGACTGAGCAGTGTTTTCTCCCCAACTATCACCTGACAAGGGATCTGTGGTGGTGGCGAAATGACTTGTTGTCCATCAAAAACCTAATTATCATCCCAAAAGTCCTCCCCATTACCATTTGGGTCGTCATGTTGTTCATTCAGTACTGGAAAACGGTCCTGAATCGCTCAAATCCGTGCTAACATTGCACCTGAGCATGGGTCTGCTACTAAATGGCTCTTTGCAAATCACTAATTGCCCTCATTAAAGCTGTCAGATTCAACTTGTTCTCGGCCATCTCAAACTGTTCCATGATCTGTTCTAAAATTCTGTAACCTTTTGACTTAATGATCTAAACCTGAAGCAAAATTTGATAACCCCAAAAACAGAATCACTGGTATAGGAGCCTTCTCAAAAAGAACTATGGTAACAAGTAGAAAAAATGTTAAACACCAAAAACAGCTGACCCCAAGCAAATATAACCACTGAAACAGAAATATGCCCCTATTGGGCCCAAACTGGCGGCATAACGACTAGAAACCGTAACATCCAAGAACCAACACGAAAACCAAGCGAAGGACCAACAAAACTCTAAAAAGAAGATTTACCCCAAGATTCTTAAGGAAAAAAAATGGGCAACACTGTGAGATCCTGACCCGTTTTCTTTTTTTAGCGTTTTTCGACGCGCGTTTGGTGTTTTCATCGCTGCATGTTTTTACGAATTTAGATGCATGATCGGGCTTAGATATGCATGTGGGGTAGGTTCCCGGGGCCGTAGGATGTTGCAGCGTGAATTTCAAAAAAATTTAAAAAAGATATTTTAGAGGCCTATAAATATCTAGAGTTAGATATTTTCTAAACTTAACTCCTAAGTTTCCTCATTTTTCTCTTTGCCTTCTCTCTAACATCTCGGGGGCCCGGGGCTCGATTTTTGATGATTAGACTATGGATTCTTGGTATCGGCATCGAGGGCTACGCAACCATCCGATCAAAATTTTATTCCGACGAAGCTCGATTTTGCACGTGGTTCGAGGTGTCGAGTTTTTAACTCACCGAGGTAGGATCCTAGACTCTCATGTCTTAGGGTGCTACGTGTAATCGTGTGTGTTTTTAACGGTTAGATTGCTGTAGATCTGACTTTGTTTCAAGAAAATTGGGTTTTGGTTTCAAAAGGGGTTTTGTGTTGATTTCGGTGGATGGAATCGGGTTTTGAGATTTTTCGTTCAGTGATTCTAGATGTTTTGGGCTTGTATATGTCTGTGGGTGTTATATATATGCGAATCGGTAAGTTTAAGTGTGTTTTGAAGCATCATAGTGGGTGTTCGAGAGTTTGGGGGCTTAGAACACCAAGAACAGGAAAATCTGGGTTTTTCTCGGTGGTAGCTCGTTCGAGCGCTCGATGTCCGCTCGAGCAGACTGGCTGCGCAGGGCCGTTTTGTTTTGATGTTATCTCCCTCATCTGGACTCGGAATTAGGTCGTTCTTTTACTCAAATTGAAGCCCTAGAAGTCCTCTTTCCAATGACACATCTCTCACCTTAAAATTATTTTGTAAAAAAAGTTATGATCAAAAGAGTGAAGGTATGTCAAGATTTCCAAATCGTTTTTCACCCGTTCTTGGCCGAATGTTTGGGAAAAGGTTATTTTTCATCCTTGTTGACCCTTTTGACCAAATTTCGTGTTCTGTGGGACGTTGTGGTGTTCTTGTAGGCGTCGTGGGTTTGTGTTGGGCGTTAGTGTTTTGGTGGTTGGGTTTGGCTTCCGATTGGCATCCTATGGTATTCAATTGATTAATTTATGGGAGTTACTCGATTCAAATACTTGTGGATTCCTTTTGGGGTTTGGTTGGGTGTGTGGTGGCTTCGGGGGTCATGTCGTGGCCTCAGGTTGATGCGTGTGTGGTGGTTAGTGCATCGTTGCGTGCGGGGATTTGGTTTTGTTTCTTGGTTTGAGGTTTTCTCCTAGCTTTGATCGCTCGAGTGGTGCTCGTGCGCTCGAGTGGGCTGATGGCAGAGTGTTAGGTCAGTTGGTGACCGCTCGAGCGGTGGAGTGGCAGAGATGTATGTCGGTAGGGGACCGCTCGAGTGGTGGTTGTGTGCTCGAGCGGGGTTGTGGCTGTGTGCTATGTCGGTTGGGGATCGCTTTAGTGGTGTTAGCCTTCGGGTTAGGCTTAGTTTTGTGGGTTGTTGATTGTCCATGTGAGTGGATGTCGGGTATTGATGGGTAGTGTCATGTTATGAAGTTATATGGCTGTGTGCATTTACAACTGACTGTGTGCATTTGTAACTCTAGTTTATTTATGCATGGGTTATGTAATGTGATTTACATGGTTTTTCAATAGCGTTATGTGTAACGTGGTTTGTGAAACGTAGTGATAGTACGTGATTTTATGCATTTAAATCCTGATTAGGTTATGCATAGTTGTATGGAATGAGATAGATGGTTATGTTAGCTCTGGCTGACGGTGATTACGTTAGGGTTATGACCCTTCGGTTAAAGTCCAAGAAGATTATGTTAGGGTTACGACCTTTCGGTTAAAGTCTGTAAAGAAGCGTTTGATAGGGCTATGGTTCCTCGGTGCAAGTCTGTAAAGAGGTATTTGATAGGGCTACGATCCCTCGGTGAAAGTTCATAAAGATGCAATGACAGGGCCTACGGTCAATCGGTGAAAGTTCGAGAAGATTCATGGATTGCATATATTGCATTTTGGGACGGATAGACCAATTTTCTTAAAAACTGTATTATCGGCCTACGGGAGTCAAAATACTGTATTATCGACCTACGGGAGTCGTAATACTAGAATTATTTTCAAGGCTTTGATGAGTCAAAACATGGTTTGTATCCTCGTTTTCCCTTGCATGTGAAATTGTTTTCAAGGCTTGAAAGAGAGTCTAAACCTGCACTTCGATTTCCTAGCATATTTTGTTTATATTGCATGCTTGTCTAGTTTCTGCTGTGTTTTGGCTCACGGTGTGGGATAAAATATTTTCAAGTATCGATCACGCGCGCTGATTCGGGGTTGCTGATTGGGAGCGAAAGAGTTATAGTCTTCCTTTTGTTTCTGTCTGCCATGTATGCTTATTACATGTTTCTCGGCGTTAGAGCCTTGTAATGTAAGTCGTTTGGTGTTTATGTACAATGCATGTATATTTCATTTTGAGAGTGTACTCTCCGGTTAGTTGTTTGTGGGTGTTTCATGTGACTCGGAGTTTTGAGCGTGACAAACACTCCAACAAGAAAATAGCTCTAAGACAAATGAGACCGGTTTACCCTAAGATTCTAAAAAAAAAATGAGCAGCACTTCGGCAAGAAAATAGCTCTAAGCCAAACGAGACTAGTTTACCCGAAGATTCTAAAGAAAAATTAGGCAGCACTCTGGCAAGAAAACAACGCTAAGCCAAACGAGACATCAAAATAAAAACTTAAACAGGGGTTCGGGAAGATGACCCTAAATGGCGCCGAGGGTACAAAACCAACAAGCAAGGGAAAACTCGACAGGGAGAAAACTATCCTAAACCAATAATGAGGCCTAAGCCAAAAATTGGGGTAGAACCTGAGATTCTAGACAAAGGTCCTACACAAACATAAGCAAAACATACACTTAAATATAACAAATAATCCTACTCGGTCAATACCTAATGGTGGGTTCTAAGTAATTATATGCAGAAAAGGCCAATTTAGGTTAATAATTAGGGTACCTTTTGAATAAAGTTGAGTACATACCTCCCATGCCTGGTGTGGTGTAGGGCATGGTCAAGCGGTACGCAAGAACTCTTTTACCACACCTGTGAAAGCGTGCAGCCAGTAAAGCTTGCCCTTCTCCCTAACATTGCCCCGAGACAGTAAACTGACAGGGGTAATGAGTCGACCCAATAGGGGCTGAAAACAATGCTAATGCGTGCAAGAATGCAAATGAGAAATTCATATTAAGAACCAATGATGTATTCAAGTCTAGCCCGCTTATTTGTTTTGAAAATCAAGTCCCCAGCAGAGTCGCTAGATAATATTGTGGTGTAGAGATTTAGGATTTTGTTTCAAAAATAAGAGAATTCAAGAAATGTTCAGAAAATACTTTAACACCTTGAAAACCAAATTTTGAAAACCCTTTTTGTGAAAAATGGAGTCGCCACTTGATTTTTGAGAAAAACCAAAAAAAAAAATGAGCTACTGATCTTTAAAACAGTAACCAGAGAAAAAAAAGGAGTCTAGAGGCTAAGGTACGAACTGGGGAAGGTGTTAGGTACTCCGTTCGCCCAACCGTGAGGTTGGCCTCTACTAATAATCATTCGTTCTTAATTAGATTTGTCAAATGCATACAAATGCAAAAAATAGAGGCGAAAAGAGAACATCCAAAATTAAATAGCGAAAATACATCGTTTAGATATTTAGAATGCCAAACAAAGCATAAGAAGAAAATCCTAAGCCCTACGGCATACAAATTCTAACTAAAGAATACATGGAGCAAACCGTATGGTATCGACAAAAGTATAGAAACAAAGAAAATCAAAACATGTTAGAAATACGCTAAAAAAATTTTGATAAAGACCACATAGGATGAATACAAAAAATGAATCTAGAAGAATTATAATTCCTAAACATTCCAACATACTAAGATAACATACTAGACGTTATATATTACTAGATAAAATTTTAAAATGACAAAATATGCTATTAGAATTAAAACAACAGACTAAAAAAATGACTATAGTAACCATGTAAAACCTAAAGATATGTGGGCACAACATTGATTATTGTGTCCACAATTATGTTGATGCTGAATATATTGCAATCGCAGTATTGCAAACTACGTCGCGAAAGAAAACATAGGCACCATTACTAAATTTTAGTGAAAAGTATACAATAATGACAATGTACTTATAACACATTACAAAATCTAATCAACAAAACAAAATCTAGTTTAATTCTCTTTAATCAAAACCATGGCAAACGTACAAGTAACCCATTATTAAGAAAATTTTTAAGATGAAACATGCTTTTGACTTAAATAACCATGATTACCAATTAAAGGTAAAATTGGAAAACAAGTATGAAACTAATGTTGAAATAATAACCTGGCCTTCCAAAATAAAGGAAATGGAGAGAGAAATGCCGGGGATCCAAACAGAATACTTGAATTGCTACAATCCGGGTGAATCCTCAAGTCGGGAAAGGGTGATCAACAGTCCGATCCTGGGGTAATGCTCCAATTCCAGTCGGTGAATCAAGAATCTAGCCAAATGTCAATGGTCGTCCCCTTAGTACTTTGGCAGAATATCAGTATTAGAATTATCTCACTTTTTGACCCGTTAGAAGTCTAATATCAAAATTATCCTCTCAAATCATACCAAAAGTACGATATTTATAGAGTTCATCAACTAATGAGATATTGGCACATTTCTAGGACACGTCAGGCCTTTTGAAGTTAGCGGTCACAAAGTATGGAGGTGGCGGATGCCAGAAATTCAGAGCTTCCAAGGGTTTCTTTTGGCGATCGCCACAGCCGAGTTGGTGACCCCAAGGTTCAAAGATGGCGGTCGCCGCTACCTTTGCTAGGGTTTTCAAGAGGTTCATATGGCGGTCACCACAATAAAGTTGGCGATCCTGAGGTTCAAAGATGGCAGCTCAAGGGTTGAAGTTGGTGATTCAAGATTTTGAGGGATTTGATCATTTTACTTGGATACCGAGCTTGGATCATTTGTCATGGATCATTCTGAAGCAGCATTTTACTTGATTTCATCATCAAAAACACCCGAACCAACCTAAGATTAGGCAGGAAAATTGGGGTGTCTACACCCCTAGAAAGGACTGATACATGGACAAGTGCAGAGGCAACCACAAGGTCAAATTTTGAGTCTGCCCTAGGAAAAGACCTAAGGACCACATATGTGTTTTCAATGCCAACATATGGGGCATATTTGGAGGGACTGCCCTCAAGAAAGAAATGTTCAGAGCGCGTCAAGTGCACGCCAAACCCAACAACAAGTTTATAGTCAGTCACAGCCGCGAGAAAGGGTACAGGCTTCCCAAGCCAATAGGGGAATGACATCAGCACAGTCAGTATGATAACTCATAGAGAGAGGTACCAGGCATACGTTAGAGGCTAAGGAACGAGTGTATGGCATGGTAGAGACAGACAATCCTCATCCTCCTACAGTACCTGAGGCTACAACTAGTGCTCCTTTGATTCAAGGTACACTTCTAGTTTACAGTTCGAGGGCACAAGTATTATTTAACACCGGTGCATCACACTCTTTTATTTTGTTTGCGTTTGTGGCTATGTTTGCCCTGGGTTTACCAGTGGACATTCTGGACTCCGTTTTGAATATAAAAACTCCCATTGAGGGAAGTTCAATTTTAAAACGTGTTTGTAAATCACGCAAAATAGAGATAGCCGACCGTCGTCTCTTCTTTGATCTTATCGTGCTAGATATGGCAAGTTTTGATGTTATCCTCGGAATGGATTGGTTAATGGCCTTTCGTCGTTTCATTGACTGTGATCGACGACGAGTTTTTCTGTGTACTCTGGATGGAGATTCGTTTTACTTTGTGGGGGATAGAGTTGATGGTGTGGTACCTCGACTCCGTGATTTGAAAAGTCTTAAAACTTCTATCCTTCTTTTGTGTTCTCTTTTTACGAGAGATGATCTTTCTATTTGGGGGAAACTATCTCCAGTTGTGAGCGAGTTTCCTGATGTATTTTTAGAGGAACTAGTTGAGTTACCGCCTCATAGAGAAGTGGAATTTTCCATAGATCTTGTACCGGGAACCACACCGATATATATACCACCGTATCATTTTGCACCAGTCGAGCTTTGGGAATTGAAGATACAGTTACAAGAGCTACTAGATAAGGGCTTCATTCATCCTAGCGTCTCATCATGGGGAGCTCCGGCTCTTTTTGCGAAAAGAAAGATTGACCATTGTGTCTGTGTATAGATTATAGAAAGCTAAACCAAGTGATAATAAAGAATGAATACCTAATGTCGAGGATTGATGATCTTTTTGATCAACTAAAGGGTTCAACCTATTTTTCAAAGATTGATTTAAGATCTAAATATTATCAGTTGAGAGTCCAAGAGGAGGATATCCCGAAGATTGCATTTTGCACACGCTACGGGCATTATGAATTCATAGTCCTGTCATTTGGCGTGACCAATGCCCAAGCAACATTTTTGGATTTGTTGAATTGAAATCTTTCGTCCCTACCTCGATAAGTGCATTATGGTGTTCGTAGATGATATTATGACATATTCACCATCTAAAGAGGCCCAAGAGGAACATTTGCGTGTTTCTCTCCAACTCTTAAGAGAGCATCGTCTCTATTCCAAATACGAGAAATGTGAATTTTGGCTTTCTAAAGTTAAATTTCTTAGACATGTTGTATCCCGAGATGGAGTAGTTGTCGACCCGTCGAAGATAGAAGCTGTACTAAATTGGGAGAGGCTTACAAATGTCTTTAAGAATAGGAGATTCTTAGGACTCGCAGGTTATTATCGTCGATTCATGGAAGACTTTTCTCAGTTGGCCACACCTATGACACGCCTCACCTGAAAATGGGTGAAATTTGTGTGGAATGAGTTCTATGAGGTTGCCTTTCAAGAGTTAAAGAAATGATTAACTAGTGCACTAATTCAAATTATACCAGAAAGAGGGCTTGGTTACGAGGTATACTGTGATGCTTCCCACGACGGACTTGGATGTGTCCTAATGCAGCAAGGCAAGGTTGTAGCTTTTGGATTCCGCCAATTGAGAACTCATGAGAGAAATTATCCCACCCACGATCCTGAATTAGCGGCAGTGGTTTTCGCTTTGATGACATGGAGATACTATCTTCATGGAGACACCATCCAGAGAAGGTGGATAGAATACCTAAGCGACTATGATTTTAGGCTACAATATCATCCGGGTAAAGCCAATGTTATAGCTGATGCCCTTAGCCGAAAGTCGTTAAAATCGTTGGCCCACATAGCAGTTCAAGAATGGAAGATGCTAGGTGAAGTGGGAGAATATGATTTGAGCCTTGATGAAAGTAATGGCCACGCCACGTTGTTCACAATAACATCGAGACTAACTTTGATAGATCGTATCATTGAGACCCAACAACATGATAATTAGGTAAAAATGTACCGAGACTGCATCGTTAACAGAGAAGATGCTGAAAGGTGGACTATTCAGACAGACCAAAGTTTGAGATTTATGGGAAGGTTGTTTATACCAGAGGCTTGTCGTGAAGATGTATTATGAGAATCTCACCATTCCCGACTTACGGTGTATCTCGATAGTGCAAAGATGTATCATGACATGTCAACAAGTGAAGGCAGAACATCAACAACCAGCGTGATTGCTTAAGTGGTTACCAGTCTCATAATGGAAATGGGAACAAGTAACCATGGATTTCGTGTCAGGACTCCCTAAATCGCCAAATAGGCCTGATGCTATTTGGATAATCATGAATAGGTAAACGAAACTGGCTCATTTTCTTCCCACGCAAATGACAGATTCAGTGGATAGACTTGGTAAACTCTATGTTCAAGAAATTATTCGATTGCATGACGTGCCAGTGTCGATTGTTACTAACAAAGACTCTAGATTCACATCCCATTTTTGGCAAAGCTTGCAACCTGCACTAGGAACAAGTTTACATTTTAGTATAGCATTCCATCCTCAAACAGATGGTCAATCAGAGCGCACAATTCACATCCTAGAGGACATGCTGCGAGCATGCATATTAGATTTTTGCTGTTTATGGGAGAATTATTTGTCATTAGCAGAGTTTGCATATAATAATAACTATCAATCAAGTATTGAAATGGCACCATATGAAGCCTTGTATGGAAGACCGTGCAGATCTCCAGTATGTTGAACTAAAGTTGGGGAGACATCCGTATTGGGACCAGAATTAGTGAAAGAAACTACCAATAAAATTGTTATAGTTTCAAAGGCGTTTGATTACAGCACAAAATTACCAGAAGAATTATGCGGATAAAAGAAAACAAGCCTTGGCATTTGAAGTTGGTGATTTTGTGTTTTGGAAGGTGTCACCAAGAAAAGGTTCAAAGAGATTTGGAAGGAGCAGAAAGTTAGCGCATCGCTTTATAGGCCATTTTAAGATACTTGAGCCAGTCGGGAAGGTAGCTTATCGGCTGGGCCTACATCCGCAGCTATCTTCTATTCATGATGTGTTTCATGTGTCGATGTTGAAAAATATGAACTTGACCCATCACATGTATTGGATTGGTCTGACATGCGATTAGAGGGTGACGTTTCATATAAAGAACGACCAGTGAAAATTCTAGACACTCGGCAACAAGTCTTGCGTGGAAAAACATTGTCGTACATGAAGGTTCTGTGGCAACACCATGGTAGTGAGGAAGCGACGTGGGAAAAGGAATTGGAGATTAGAGCTAATTACCCAGAATTGTTTGGATCTTTATGTGTCGCAAATTTCGGGAACAAAATTCCCTAAGGTGGGGAGGTTGTAGAGACCTAGAACGTTTTTATTTGCGATTATTTTTTTTAATTAAATTTGCTGAAAGCGTTTTTAAATGATAATTTTGGCACAATGTGTATAGTTTGGGTGTATCTGGGCACTGGGATAATAGTTCGTGGTTAAACTTTTTAGATTTTAAGTTTTAATGAAAAAGAAGATTTAAATTAATTTAAGTTAATAAATGAAAGCTTAATAAATGAGTCTTGAAGGCTAATTGAGAAGGAACCCAAACAAAGTCCTACAGAGGACATTCTAGAAGTGTAGAGAGAGAGTGAGTGGAGAAAAAATAAAACCCCAAGCTCCCCCTTTTTTTTTCTCTCACGTAAATCCCCTCTCTTCTCTCCTTTTACTTTTCTTTCTCTCATGAGAGAGAGCTTCCAAAACGCTTGAACCCCACCCTTGTTAACCTTAAATTGAAAGGTTTGAGGCCAAATTGAAGCTTAATTAAACGTGATTAAAGGGAGAGCTAAAGCTTTGGAGCAAGAGGGGTGAGATTGAAGCATCAAAGAGGAATCCAAGAGGGTAGCCGAAACCCTAGGTGGGAAAACTTGGGTGATTTCAAAGCTTGGAAGCCAAGTGAGGTAGGGTTTAGACTAATTTTAATATTTTTATCGATTTGTCTTGATATTTGCATAAAAATATTCCATGAGCTTTCAAACTCAAGAAATGGGAAAAAAACCCTAGATGACCTTGGTTTTTTTTAGTTGGGTTCATTGATTATTGGGTGATTTCTTGAATATTAAATGAATAATTTGATGATTTCTCCATTATTTAATGAGATATTTGAGAAATGGGCCATAGATGGGAGGTGTAATTTGCCTAATTGAATGAAAGGTATGAATATATTCCAAAATAGTAAGATTTGAGAGCATGGGGAATGAGAGCAATGGACATGGTTGTTGAAAAAAAAATGTATTTCTTATGGAAATGGGTTTATTACATAATGAGAATGGGAACCTTGATTATCTCTTGCTAAAAATCCACACAATTCTTAGATGGGGATGGTCTTATTTAGGTGATTTTATGATTGTAATGATTTGAATGACATATTAAGATCTGTGATCTAGAACCTAAACAAAGCAAGATGTATCTAATGGTTGAAAGTTGTGTTAAGAATATATAGGTATGAGAAAGGGAATCGTTATTGAAGATAAAGAATTGATGTTGTATAATCATGTTGGGGAGAGGAACCAATGTTGGGTTGGACTCCTGAGTTAGTTATCAAATATGAAATGATTGAATGAGGAAATGATTTGGTAACGGGTAGCTTCCCGAGTGTTCCTTCGGCAAACCGAAGTGGTTTGGTAATGGGTCTCCTCCTGGGTGTTCCTTCAGGAAACCAAAAATGGTTTCGTATGTGAATAAGTTGGGTTTTAATAGCTCCTCGGTGAAAGATTGGAAACTTGCACAAGCTGGGTGTCGTTTCCATCATGTTAGCCCCTGAAAACCTGTGCTTCGGGTGCCGTGTTCCCTCTGGTGAGACCCGTAAAATGGGCTTCAGATTCGTGAATGGATAGTTGTAGTTTTGGTTTTACTATGGACGACGACATGAAATAGAGGTGTGGATAAAGAAACGATGATTTTGTAAGAAAATGAATCCAAAAAAAATGGGAGAAACAAACTTAAGACTTACAAATAGATGGGTTTAACATTGTGAAAGAAAAACAAATAACTGGGAACTTATGGTGGAAATAAAAGAGAATTATGTTATATGCTGGCATTCACCTCACACCTCAGAAATCATGCATTGCATTATATATAGTCTTTATCCCATGAGTTTTGGCTCATCTTTGTTAAATCTATATTTTATAGGCACCGAAGATCATGGAATGAAATGAAGTGACGTTCGTACTTTAAGAGGAAAGATGGATGCTGGACTTTATTTTAATTTACAAAGATATATGCTTTTGAGTGAAATGTGAAGATGTATATTAATTGAAGTAGCGATAATAAGTGTATATGTTGTGATGTGTCAGAGTGTGAGACCCTGACTCATTTATTTTTTTAGCATTTTCGGACGCGAGTGACGTATTTTTGTGTGAGCATGTTTTACTACTTTTGATGCATGATCGGGCTTAGATATATATGTGGGGTAGGTTCTTGGGGCCGTGGGCCGTTGTGGCGCAAATTTTAAAAAATTTCAAAAAAAAGATATTTTGGAGGCTTATAAATATCTGGAGTTAGATATTTTCATAAATATATTTTCTAAAACTTTCTCAGTAAGTTTTATGTTTTCTCTCTACCTTCTCTCTAAATTCTCGGAGGCCCAGGACTCGATTTTCAACGATCCAACAGCGGATCCTTGCTTTTGGCATGGTGGGCTACGCAACCATCCAGTCAGATTTCAATTTCGACAAAGCTCAGTTTTGCACGTCGTTCGAGGCGTCGAGTTTTGAACTCACCGAGGTAGGATTCTAGACCTGTATATTGTATAAGGGTGCTATGGGTAATCGGGTGTAATTTTACCGATTAGATTGCTGTAGATCTGAGTTTATGTTCAGTTGGATTTTAGGCTTAAAACCTGTGTTTCGACGATTTTGTGGATGAAATCCGGTATCGAGAGTTTCTTTTGAGGTCTTAGTGTTATGCCTGCTTGTGTGTTTGTTTGTCGGTGTTAGATCGGTGTTCGGAGGCTTTGATTTGGGGTTTAGATGTTGAAACCCGTAGCTCTGAACCAATTTTTGCCTGAGTTTAGTCGACCGAACCTGGGGGTTCAGTCGATTAAAGC
Source organism: Heliamphora ciliata (assembly GCA_032360265.1). Lineage (NCBI taxonomy): Eukaryota > Viridiplantae > Streptophyta > Magnoliopsida > Ericales > Sarraceniaceae > Heliamphora > Heliamphora ciliata. Next base: position 15,709 of record JAUMHN010400593.1, read on the forward strand.
TTGGATCTTGGGTACGGTCGACTGAACCGTGTGTTTTGGCGTTTTATGAGATTCCAGTAGGGTGTTCGGTCGACTGGAGGTGGGGTTCAGTTGACTGAAGTTCTGGGCTGCTGGTTTTGTAAGTTTGGTTGGGTTTTTGGTTTTTGATTGGTGTTCTTTGGTATTCAATTGATTAATTTATGGGAATTAGTTGATTCAAATACCTTTGGAT
>JAUMHN010400604.1:0-15917 GCA_032360265.1 Heliamphora ciliata
ACGAACTCTTAATCCCGAAGTGATTGATTGATTATATTCAGATAGTGTACAGTACTTTGAGTCATCAATGGTTGAGAGTTTCTCCATGAGATCAACAATACCGATGAGTTGGGTACTGGCGTTGTTTGTCCGATGATCGATAGACAGCAAACGGAAACCACGTCCGACTTAGGTTGAGGAGTTTCCCCTCGTGTGCTTTTCTTATAGGTTTGATTATGCTAAATCTGTACAGTGGATCTTTGGATCCGGCATATCAAAAAGGATAAGCGGTGCGGTTGCGAGGTGAAGAGGATAATTAAATCGGGTTGTCAGTAACCTAATTTATTTATCGGGAATCCATATCTTAAACGTGGTGAGAATTCAGTGCATTTGATAATTGGAAACTCAAGACATAATTTGAGTTAGGGCCTGGAGTTCAGTCAGGACCTTCAGTGGAATAAGTTCTGGTTCGTGTGAGAAAGGATCTAACTCGGGGACAGAGTTAGGGATATTCGATTTTTTCGTACGGTTAGGCCGAGTCCTATACTTCCTTGTGATCCCCCACGTAACCCATTATACGTACGGATATTTTCTTATCGATTTCGGTAATTATTTAATTTAATTTGAAAGTCGGTTTTACCACCGGGAACATTCGGGGATTAAATTAAATAATGGATGGCGGTTTTGGAATTTGGCACGCCTAGGGATCACTCCCTTGGTGGCCGGCTCTAATTGAGGGGATGGGAGTTGTTTTATAGATATATATATCACTTGCCTAATTTCTTGGTAGGAAAATATATATTGTTGCCATGTATATCTTAAGAAAGATATACATGTCTTGTATATCTTAAGTGAATATATATATATATCATAATAGGAGACTCAAAACCGTAATGATCCTCCTCTAGTTGTCGCCCTCTCTCTCTTTTTGGCAATTTCATTATTGCTTCTTGGAGACTAAGTGTGAGAAAAAACCAAAGAAGAAAATAACCTCGATCTACATCGGTGCCCCCACACCGTGATCGACGTAGCGCGTGCGGGATATACGTGAGAAGAGTGCCAGGTCGGCTTCAACGAATTCGGGAGTTTCTAAAACATTTCGACAAGTTTCATAAAGGTATAATAGTATTTAGATTAATATCGTTCTTGTTTTTCATGAAAAATGCACACGCCGTTTTTTACGGTCACGGTGCCGGTTCTAAAATTTTTTTCACATCCCAACAGCCTGACCGGTTGGGAGCGACCGAAGAGCGTCTTTGAGATTCGCAATTTTTTGGGTTTGCCCGGTTACTATCGGCGATTCGTGAAGGACTTTGCGAGACTTGCTGCACCGATGACGCGCTTGACGCGGAAGGGAGTTGCGTTTGTTTGGAGTGAGTCCTGTGAGTTGGCATTCCAGGAACTGAAGACGAGGTTAACTAGCGCGCCAGTATTGATCATTCCAGAGCGAGGCTTGGGGTATACAGTGTACTGCGATGCATCACATGACGGTCTTGCATGTGTTCTGATGTAGGGGATAAGATTGTAGCCTACAGTTCTCGACAGTTGAAGACGCACGAGAAGAACTACCCGACACATGATCTAGAATTAGCAACCATGGTTTTTGCCTTGAAAACATGGTGTCACTATCTTTATGGTAAGCATTTTGAGGTTTTCTCCGATCACAAGAGTCTGAAATACTTGTTTTTACTGAAGGACCTGAACTTGCGCCAACGACGATGGATGGAGCTGTTGGAGGATTATGACTTTGACTTGAAGTATTATCTAGGGAAGGCCAATGTTGTGGTAGACGCGCTCAGTAGGAGATCTCATAGGTCGTTAGCTTCTGTGGCTATACGTGAGTGGAACATGCTTAGAGAGGTTGGAGAGTTTGATTTGTGTATTGGGGAGACCACGACGGCTGCTACTTTATTTTCTGTAGTTTCACGACCTGCTTTGATAGCACGTGTGCTAGATGTCCAGCAGACGGACTAGGAGGCTCAGATGATACGGGATCGTGTTGCTAGCGGAGAGGATACCGCGGGATGGATTGAAGGTTTTGATCAGAGTCTGAGGTTGGCTGGGAGGTTGTTTGTGCCAGAGTCATGCCGAGCTGATCTTGTACGTGAGTGGCATCATTCTCATCTTGCAGTGCATCCTGGAGGCACGAAGATGTATCACGACCTACGTCGTCAGTTCTGTTGGACGGGAATGAAGAGAGATGTGATCTAGTTCGTTCCCTGGTGCCTTACTTGTCAGAAGGTAAAGGCAAAACATCAGAGGTTGGAAGGATTGCTACAGTCATTGCCTATATCAGAGTGGAAGTGGGAGCATGTCACGATGGACTTTGTGCCAAGACTTCCTTGGTCACCTAAGTGACACGACACCGTATTGGTTGTGGTTGATAGTTTGACGAAGTCTGCACACTTTCTCTCCATCTGAGTGAGGGATTCAATGGATAGACTGAGTCGCTTGTATGTCAGAGAAATAGTCCGGTTGCATGGAGTGCCAGTGTCTATTATTTCTGACCGAGACTCGCGCTTCACTTCGCGCTTTTGGGAGAGTCTGCAGGAGGCCTTGGTGACGAACTTGATGTTCAGTACTGCTTTTCACCTCCAGACGGATGGCCAGTCAGAGAGGACTATACAAATTTTAGAGGATATGCTAAGGGCTTGTGTCCTTGATTTTAGAGGTTCTTGGGAAGATCATCTACCTTTGGCAGAGTTTGTATACAACAACAACTATCAGTCCAGTATTGGGATGGCACTGTATGAGGCTTTGTGTGATAGACCATGTAGATCGCCCGTGTATTAGACAGATGTGGGAAAAGCCACAGTCTTGGGACCCGACATGGTGCGGGAGACGACGGAGAAGGTTACAGTGATTCGCCAACGCCTCGCGACAGCGTAGAGCCGTTAGAAAAGTTATGTAGATTAGAGGAGGCGACCTCTGGAGTTTGCAGTGGGAGATCACGTGTTCCTAAAGGTCTCACCACGTAGAGGTTTGATGAGATTTTGTCGTAGCGGGAAGCTATCACCGCGCTTCATTCGACCATTTGAGATCCTTAACAGGATTGGTGAAGTCGCATACCGTTTAGCTTTGCCACCTCAGTTAGCATTTGTGCTTAACGTGTTCCACGTTTCTATGCTTCGGAGGTACGAACCTGATCCTTCACATGTGTTAGATTGGGCTGAGCTGCAGGTTGATGAGGATGCCACCTATGAGGAGCATCTAGTGAGGATTCTTGATACAATAGAGGAGGTGTTATGGGGCCGAACAATTGGTTATGTCAACGTCTTATGGCTTCATCACGGGGTTGAGGAAGCGACATGGGAGCTCAAATCTTGAATCCGTTCTAGATACCAAGACCTCTTTACCTCGTGACCTTACTGCGAATTTCGGGGGCAAAATTCCTCAAGGGGGGAGAGTTGTGAGACCCTGACCCTTATCTTTTAGGTTATTTATATATTTGATGTGTTTCCTTCAGTATATGAATAGCATCGATGCATGGTTTATGCTTTACAGTTGTAGAACAGCATATGTAGATGTGTTTTACACTTTCCCAAACCTTGTTTAGGTTGGTTGGGTTGGTTTTTGAGCTGAGAAACCACAACAGATTCTAGCACGCTTCTGGTTTTGAGTTCGGTCGACTGGAGGGGTTCGTTCGGTCGACTGAACCCATTTTTCTGAATTTAGTCGATTGAACTGGGGATTCGGTCGACTAAACAGAAGGAATCTGCCATGCTTATAAATATCCCTGGGGCAGAGATATTTTGATATCCTCTTTTTTCCAGACGAAGAAACCTCTTTTCTCGGCCTTCTCTCTAGCTTTGAGGGAACGGGGTTTGGTTTTATGTTTGATCCTTTGTGGATCCTTGCTATCGGGGCCGAGGGCTTTGCATCCATCTCGTCAGATTCTCGTTCTGACGCCGTTCAGTTTTGAGACATCGAGTTCTTGACTATCCGAGGTAGGATTCTAGACCCTACTATGGTATAATGGTGATATATGTGATTATATGTGTTTTCACCGGGTAGAAAATACATCAAATGTGATTTTCTTGTATAAACCTTGGTTTTGGGTAAAAGTAGATTTTTACGCCTTTTCTTGGTTGTATACAAGTTTCGGGTACATGGTATCCATAGTTTTCAAAAGGAGGTTTGAAAATGATGTGTTTTGTAAAAATGGTAAAAAACGTCTTTTTGGAGGTTTGGAGTTAACCCGCGGGATTGAGTCTCAACTCTTAAACGTTTTGTTGGAAATAGTTTTAGATCTCTATTTTGATGGATTAGATCTCTTTTATACATGTGTTGTATAAACTGTTTTGTGGGTTTTCGTAGTTGAGCTACGATGAATTTTTAAATGTTCTCCATAGATGTACCGTGACAGTGGGTATTGTTGAGTTGGGCTTCCATTGCTCCTCGGTGTAAGTCCGAAAACGTGCGCAGCGTAGGTGCTCTGTACCTTCGGGTTAGTCCCCGTAAATTGAGTGTGATTGGGTGCTTTGTACCCTCGGGCTCAGGTCCCGTAAATTAAGCAGCAGGTGCTCTGTACCTTCGGGCTAGTTCCCGTAAATTGAGTGGTTCGGTTGCCTCCGTTAATGGCGTTATTGTTGTAACTCCGTATAGAACTTGTCATTACTAAACCTACGGGTCGAGAGTAATGGACGAGAGTCTATAGTTGTTGCCTTTGTCGATATGGCAGAGTCGGCACATAGGACTACATTTTATCTTCTCCTCGGCTGTGTGGTCTAAGTCGAGCTTATTGTTTTATTTACAGCTTTCCCTTAACTGTGGCATGATATTTATTAGAATGATATGCATAGTTTGAAGGATGAAAAATGTGAGGTTTTATGTGATAAAACCGTTTTGGTTCCCGTGTTTGAGCCCGTGTGTGTATAATTGCATAGCCTAGTTTACAGTTTTTACTGTCTATGTTCTATTGGGCTCCGGCTCACGGTGTGAGATTTTGCTGTAAAATCTTTTCAGGTGAGCATGATGAGTTAACCTAGCTACAGAGGCGATGGAATACTTGCGGTAGATTTTCTTTTTTTGAGACATGTACTTACACATGTGACGCCTGTTGAGGCTGATTTTGTACGCCTTTTTGGCAATATGTTTGTTCGTGTATGAGATGCATGTTTTCAGTTTATGAGAGTTAAATTGTGGGAACTTTTATCCAAATGTTGTATAATTTGATTTCTTATGAAAGCCTTATTTTCATAAATCGGAGTTTTGGTGGGCTTTCGCATGATCTGGATGTTTGGGGCGTGACAAGATTCGTCTGATATACATTCATCCTGACAATTCTCTTTAAAGTTTTCCAATACAATACTTTGACACAAATATATGTGATATATATATATATATATGATTACATCGATAAATCAAAATAATAAAATTGCTCCTATCTTCTATAGCATCAGATTTCATTTTTTTAGTACTCAAATTCGTTAAACTCATTACTCACATTTATTTACTTTATCACATTTTCTACGAGGTTATAGATTCACACTTTATTCATTTCCATTTCATTTTCTCATCGATAAATTACCAAACTCCATTTTTTTCCACCATTTTCATTATCAAACCATCAACTTTCTCTTCAATTTATCAGTTCTTTATCCACATTTTCATTTTCTTTGGTTCATTATCCAACATTTAGATTTACTTTCTTCTTCTAAAATTGTTCATCTCTTTGTCCATTTTCTCATTCTTATTAGGCTCATTATTTATCCCAATTCAATGGTTGACATTCTTCTATTTCCTTTCTTTTCTTCTCTTGACATAAATTACAGTTTCTCTTTATCTTTCTTTAGTTATCATTTTTATTCTCATTTTCTTTTTTATAAGTTATTAAATACCAATGCACACTTGTCTATTAAAAAACCATTAACTTTTCTTTCAGTTCATAAGTCTCTTATCCACAGTTATATTTCATTTTATCAATCCAATACTGAACTGACGTAGGGTGCAGTTTTTAGAAACCTCTCCCTATTCCCCCAAGATACTATGCAAAGTCATTGGACAATAGATACCTCTATAACTCACCACTACAATCATCAGTTATTCTCGTCGGGTGCAACTTATAGAAACCCCTCCCTATTCTCCCAAAAGGATACGCGAAGCCATTGGATAATAGATAGTTCTATAACTCACCACGAAAATCATCAGATATCAACGTCGGGGGCAGCTAATAGAAATCCTTCCCTATTCCCCCAATAGTCTACGCGAAGCCATTGGATAATAGATAGCTCTATAACTCACCACGAAAATCATCAGATATCAACGTCGGGGGCAGCTAATAGAAATCCTTCCCTATTCCCCCAATAGTCTACGCGAAGCCATTGGGTAATAGATAGCTCTATAACTCACCACGACACAATCACATCCGTTTTACGGGGGCTAAATCGAGGGAACACGGTACCCAGCTTGCGCAAGTTTCTGGTCTTTTACCGCAGAGCTAGTCAAGCCCAACTTTTCACATCCATATCAATCATTCTCGGTTCAATTTTAGATTAATCATTATTTTTTTTTATCAACTAGAAGTCCATCTCCCCAATTCAATTTTAAATCATCTTTCATATATCACCATTAATCACAATTCTCACAAATATCCATATAACCATTTACACATCAATTTCTCATATGATTTTCATATTTAATTTAACATGAAGAATCTAAAATATAAATCCACCGTGGTCTTCTTTGAGTTTGGATTGTATATTTCTTAACCTTAATCATTACTTTATTCAGTCAATCATAATTCATCAATTATACATGCAACTCACACATTTACTGATGTACTCCAGAATTCATCCTGGCTTCAAACTAACCTTTAAATTTAGCTATTTGATCATTATTACATATATATATATATATATATATATAACTATTCATGTATTAATTTTTTATTTTGATACCCATATTTAATTCAACAGACCAAATCTCAAATTTACATTAACTTAACTCATTAGCTTCGAGTTAATTAATTAATTAATGGACGTCACTAACACTTTAATCATACGAGAGCCATGCAATAAAACTCACAAGGTATGTTAAATATGAATGTATCATATAACCAACCAAATAACCTCATACATCTTTTAGTTTTAACCAAATTAGTGTCAAACACGCGTTCAAGCTGATTCCTTTCATCCATCAACATTATTGTTGTCCAATTCAAGATTCATCTTAATATGCCTTTACTTTTCATCAATTACTCATTAAACCACCAAATCTTAGTATTAACTTTCCATCTTTCAATCCCACAACAAGAATCTCAAACACAAATTTTTTATGGTGTTATTTGTTCTTTACCTTCATATACCAAGCAAATTCTCATATTAGCATAAGAGAAATTTATTATCGACTCATCGTCAAATCTTTTTATACTAATCATCATTTAATTTACAAACTTACTATCCATTCAATCACAAATCCCATTATCTTAAGTTGGAAACTAGTTTTATAGTTTAGGTTCTCAAATTAGATTCGTACATCCCACATTTAACATTTTGCACAATCTATTGAACCAAGAATTCAATAAAACTTTCCTTTAACAATTTAAGTTTTTTCATTAAATTATAAGTAAGTTCACAATCTTTAAATCGTCAAATGTCCAGGCTTTTAATTGATCTCAATGTCTAATTTAGTTAGGAGATCTCTACGTTTAGTAAACTAGTTAAACCATGGGTTTAATCACACTCATAAATTAGTTTCTTCAAACCTTTGCATAACGTTTAACATTCATTTGTTTTGGATTGAAACTAACCAATTGAACAACATTCTCAAATTAAGTCCGTGACCTGAATCTCAAAACTTAAGTCAATATCTAATCCTACACCCACAATACGATAATTTTATATGCCCAAAATGATTCTTATGTGATTCAATCTATACATTAAGTTGCAAGACTTATGTCAACCTTCCCAAATTAGTCACTCCAACTATCAATTTGGTTCACATTTCACAAATTTTCAATTTAAAAGATTCTAACAACTATTCCAACCCCATTCTATTCCCCTTATCGATTTGTTACTAATTCCTTCATCGATTCATGAATTCAAACTCAAGCATCCCATGATTAATTTAAGTATAGTGAATGAAACACTAACTTAATCACAACATCCCATGTTAAGGCTTCATTAAACTCTCAATTATCTCTTAATTCACCCAATGATTTAACCCTCATATTTTTAGGTTATTCAATTAACACACTTTAATAAATTGTTCATTTTTAAATTGTAGAGCTCGAATTTTAGAAAAAACAAATCAACACAATTCATAGCAAGACACTAAAATTAGTCAAAATCCTACCTTAAAGAGCTTTAACACCTTGCAGTTCCACCCAATTCCCTTCCCAGGGTTTCGACCACTTTGGGGATTCTTCTCCTTTATGTCTCCTATTACTCCCTCTTGCTACATCTATGTAATTCCTCCCTTGGTGGCTTCTAGTTTCACATCTAAACCCTTCAATTGTAAAGAGAGAAACAGAATTAATCATGCTTTCGCGAGAAAAGAAAAAAAAAAGCACAAAGAAGAAGAAGAGGAAATGACCGGCAATGGCGGCTATAGGATCTTCACGGTTGCTTTCAATTTCTAATTTCTTTCTTCTTGAATACTCTAAGTACTCCCTCCTTATCCATTTTCATGGAAGAACAAAGAATCAAAAATCAAAAAAAGAGGCAGAAAGCTTCAGCGGATGAAGGAGCTGTGAAGAGGAGGAAGAAACAGCGGCGGTGCTCAACAGAGAGGTTTCGGCCACCACCGCTGCGAGCTTCGCCGCTCATCATTAGTCATCCCGCCGACTAACCCCATGACGGCGCCAAGCTATCATCTTACCACCGGTGTTTTCCCCAGCATGTCTTCCCTCTCTCTTGCTCGCTTGCTCGCTCGTTCTTACTCCAGAGAGCAGAGCAATGGAAAATCAAAAGAAAGAAAAATTAAATGGAGAAGATGAGAACTGATCGCGCACTTGTGAGAAAAAAAAAAAGAAAGAAGAAGAAATCGGGAGATGTTTCCCGAAGAATCTAGAGAGGTCTGGGTTTCTTTAGGGCCATGTTTGTTTTATTCTTATTGCTCTTGAATTTCTTTCTAGAATTCTAGATTATTCTATTCTCATGTTATACCCAAATGCATGTAAATATAAGTATATATATATATATATTCCCAAATATGTGAATTCCATCTCCAATTAGTTTGAATTGAATTTAAATCACATTAAAATCACCAAATTAATATCTCGGGTTCTTACACGCGCCAACCGCATGCAACGAACACAATTTATCGAAAAAAATTTATTTCCATTAATTTAATTACGTTGAAAATAATTATCCAAAATAAAAACATACGAGGTCACTACAAAGAGAATTCTCAAGAATTCTTTAAAGTTCTCTTTCTCTCCCCGAAGTCTTGTCTCCTGGAAGATCATCAAGCTCTGCAATTACATATTGATTCGTCTACAAGTTCTCAAATTAAGCACACTTTAGAGATCAAACTTCATGGAGATCGTGCTTTTCGTCTCTTTGTTTTGAAGAGATAAATTCAAGTTTGTTCAAAATCAAGCTATTCAAAGTCCTCGGCAGACTCTTTTTGCCATCTTCTTTACGTGAAGATTTGAAAAAAGTTCGACAAACAGTTCAATTCTACAATAAACTATTTTGCCGTCAGATTGTAACTAGTTCGGAGATCAAATCAGACGTTTATTATTATATTTGGTATTAAATTACAGAGAATTGTACCCTTTATTTAAATCAATAAAATATTAGTTTGTGCATTCTTTTTTCGTGTTCTTTATTGCAGGCTCGAAATTTGTGGTTCTTCACAAAACTTGCCTCCATAAAATTTTAACATTTTGTGTCACGCCCCAAACTCCGGGTCACGTGAAACTTCCAACAACAACCTTACGTAACACCTAATCATGCGTTATACCCACAAAATAAAGCATACATGCATTTAAGTATATCCTCCCCAGGCTTACAACTCACGGTTCCAACACCGCTAACATGTAATCATACATGGTTCAAAAGAAACAAAATGAAGATTACAAATCTTCCGCCCCTCCGGTGCCTCCGAATCAACTTGCGTGACAGGTACCTGAAAAACATTTCAAATCTCATACCATGAGCCAAAGCTCAGTAGAAATTAGACAAATGTGCATTATAAGCTAAACATACTAGCAGATGTAATATGTATGTAACAACTCGCCCGAGCCTCAAAACAAGTTTGAAAACAGTTTTATATCCACGACTCACAAGAGCCAGAAAAGCAGTTTGAAAATAGTTTTGTATACATACGAATATGCTACAATGCTTCACATGCAAAGATCGACTCCTACGAACCTCAACTCTCACAAGCCCACATGCAACACAGTTATATACATCGACTCACACGAGCCTTTAAGATAACGGTATATGTATGCAACACAGGTATACATATCTATATCGACTCTCATAAGCCTCAACATCAGTCCTAACATATGGATTTTCTCGAACTTTCGCCGAAGGACAACTGCCCCAATAACTACACGGTTAATCATTGTTAACCCATGCAACACATGCAACTCACATGATACATGTCACCCACATAATAGACTACGGGCGACATACGCACCACATACCTCTTCAGTACCACTTTTTCGTCCTTCAAATACTCACACCTAAATGCATCGTTAGGATCACTTTTTCGTCCCTCCGATTTCTATGCACATACACATGCATTGCCAACTAGAGTTAACGTATATCGAACTCCTTTTTCGTCCATGCTAACTAGAGCTAACGTTCATTGAACCATTTTTTCGTCCACAGACCACTTTTCGTCCAAAACACATCGGACCACTTTTTCATCCACAGGACATCGGATCACGTTTTCGTCCGTCCCTATATCCACACTCAAACATGTGTTACTAAAACCAAAGTTTTAGATACTGTAAGACCACATATCCTTCCTGTAACATGCATAATTAAATCTAGAGTTTTAAGTGCATAAAACCACGTAAAACACTAGGTTTCACACAACGACGCCACATATCCTCCCACGACATCACATACCACACAACCCAACATCACATGCAACACAACCCGACATCACATGCCACACAATCTGTCATCCACTCACATAGACAACCTGTCATGCCCCAAACTCCGGGTCATGTGATACACCCACAAGCAACCGAATATAATACCCAAGCCGAGAATAAACTCTCAAAATAAATCATACATGCATTGTATATAATCACCAAATGGCTTACATTACACAGCTATAATGCTGAAAAACATGTTACAGCCTACATGTTCAAAACAAGCAAAAGGAAGACTACATGTCTTCTGCCCCTCCAGCAATCCCAGATCAACCTGCGTGACTGGTACTTCAAAAATATTTCAAATCCCACATCGTGAGCCAAAGCTCAGCAAAAACTAGACAAAACATGTAATATAAGCTAAACATGCTTGGAAAATGAGGTGCAATTTTTTGACTCTCTTGCAAGCCTTAAAATAGTTATAAACAGTTTAGATGACGACTCATCAGAGCCAGGAAACACTTTGATAATACGACTTGCACGAGTCCCGAAGATAACAGGTATATATATATAACACATGAATACATATCCAAATCGACTTTCACAAGCCCCGACAAGCTAACTCATGCAATCCATGCACTACGCCCAATGCACTATGAGCAACACACCCAACACATCAATTTAGGACCTCGTTTTCGTCCTTCAAGTTCACACACACGTCTTTAGGATCACGTTTCCATCCATCAGACTCACGCACACCTGCATCATCAGGACCACGTTTCATCCTTCAGATACTCGCACACAAGTGCATCGTTAAGATCACGTTTTTGTCCTTCCGATACCTACACACGCACGCATGCATTGTTAACTAGGGTCAACATATATCGGACCATTTTTTCGTCCTTCGTTAGCCAGGGCTAACATATATCGGGCCACATTTCCACCCATTGTCAGCCAGAGCTAACGTGCTTAACATTATCATGTAAGACTATATTTTCATCTTATGTTTCCATAATCGCATAAGACCACATTTCCGTCTTATATTTCCAAAAACCATATAAGACCTCATTTCCATCTTATACCATGCACAAATAAAATGAGAATTATAAATGCATAAAGTAACATAATAACTTCACAACATGACGCCACCTATCACATAACCGACATCCAATCACATGGACAACCAACAACCCACAAAACCATTCCTAACTCAAAGGCCAACACTCAACCCATAAGCCCCAATTTTCACAAACCAACACCTTTTTCCAAAAAGGACCATGGGACCGAACACACCTAACACGCCCATCACAAACCCACAATGCCCACTCGCGCCGAACACAAACCCAACGGCGAACCACGCACCTAATCGTGCACCACACCCACATCTAACCATACACGCCACTCCTGAGGACGGCATCTAAACAAGCATCCGAGGCCACAACCCAACCCCCGAAGCCACAACACGATCAACCGAACCACGAAAAGAATCCAACAGTATTTCAGTTGACTAATCTCATAATTAATCAACTAAATACCATAGGAAACTAATTGGAAACTTAAAACCAAACCACCAAACGACAAACAACTAGCCTGGGACCTCAATCGACTGATCCCTAACCCTAGTCAACTGAAAACACACTAGAATGCCAAGACACCCAAAATAGAAGCAAGTCAGTCGACTGACCTCCTAGTTCAGTCGATTGAACCGCAAGAACCAAGATCCAGTCGACTGATCATCAAGATCCAGTCGACTGACCTCCCTCAGAAACTATTTTTAAGCCACGGTTCTTACCTCCAAAACCTTGAATCAAAGTCTCCAAACTCCCGAAACACGATTTCATCCATCGAAATTGGCAAAAAATGGTTCTCAACCAAAAAACCAAACTTTTTAACAAAATCAGATCTCATTCATTTTAATCGGTAAAAATATGCATGATTACACGTATCACCCTTATAAGATATGAGAGTCTAGGATCCTACCTCGGTAAGTTAAAAACTCGAAGTCTCGAACCACATACAAAATTGAGTTTCGCCGGAATGAAATTTCGTCAGGATGGATGCGTAGACAACGATGCCAATAGCAAGGATCAGCAGTTGGACCGTCGAAAACTGAGCCCCGGGCCCTCGAGAAGTTGGAGAGAAGGCAAAGAGAAAATATAAAAAACTTAATGGAGAAGTGTTGAAAATAACTTTTGAAAATATCTAACTCCAGATATTTATAGGCCTCCAGAATATCTTTTTTTTTTTAATTTTTCAAATTCGCACAGCAACGTCCCACAGCCTCGGGAACCAACCCCGCATGCATATCTAAACCTAAGCATGCATCTAAAAAGCATATAAACATGTAAAACTGAAAACGATAAACACGTGTCGAAAAATGCTGAAAAAAAACGGGTCAGGGTCTTACAACTCTACCCCCCTTAAAGGAATTTTGCCCCCAAAATTCAGCATCCGGTTAAAAGAAACAATCCCGTCGATTCCAATCGACACAGGTACACGAGATGGTTAGCCAAATCATTCCTAGAATATTGTCAAACAAGGTCAGGCATCCTAAACAACGGCTAACTATCTTAAAGACACGAGATCTACAACTCTCCCTACCTCATAACCTCACCAACTACCGCCTTAACACAGCACATCACCCACGGAGTCCATCACCAACTCCTAAATAGATGCAGCAAGGAAATACAATACTCTAACGATGGTAAGAACACTGACTCAAAATTTGTACACTCAAAAAGTACCTCTGCTCACGGAGGCATAGCTGCATCATCAGGCAGAATCGGCGCCCTCGAAGAACTAGGAGTTATGAGAGCATATGCTTTGGGTAATGTCGCTCTGGCCTGTCTGCCATAACCCGACGTTGTCAGTTGTCGTACTGACTGAACTGAAGTCCCCCTATCTATCACTCGGGAAGTTTGAACTGTTGGAGGCTGTTGTCGATCCAGCACAAACAAACACTCTTGTGTGCCCACTGTACTCGGCGCATCCTCTCTAGGGACAAATCCTGCGAATATATCCCGTCTGACCACACCCATAGCAAACTAGTGATTCGCTTCCCTGCGACTACACTGGTGCCAAACTCTGAGATCGCTTCGACTGTAAGCAATTTTCCACACGATGCCTAAGTTGCCTGCATCGATAACAAATCAACTCCCTCTGCACCGGCCTTCCCGTTGAAACTACGTGTGGTGAGGATGCAGAAGCCTGTGGCTGATATGACCCGACGGGAAACGAACTCAGTCTAGACGTCCATTGACGCTTATCATTGCGTCCCCGAGATTGTGCACATCCCTCGTCTTGCTGAACCCTGCGTCTCTGTCTCTGCACGTCTCGTTTAGAGTGTCTTCCTCCTTCATGGAGGTCTCTACTAACTCCGTAAAAACATTCATCCTGAATGCTGCCACTTGAACTTTGATAGCGGACCTCAAACCCCTCTCGAACCTCTTTGTACGAAGCTCATCAGTGGGCACAATCTCTTGTGCAAACCGGGATAAGCTAGTAAACTCAGCCTCATACTCAACTACTCTCATCATCCTCTGAGTCAGGAAAAGGAAGTCCTCTCTGTATCGATCCCTCAAAGTTGCGGGAAAATATTTTTCCAGAAACACCTTTGTTAACGCCTCCCAAGTTCCTCTAACTGTAGTCATAGCAAACTTCCACCACATGTGAGCACTCCCCCACAGCTGGAAGGCAGTAAAAGTAACTCTCAGATCATCTTCCTCAATCTGAAGAGTGTCCAACATCTTGGTGACCAGCCCCAGCCATTCAGTTGCTACCGTGGGGTTTGGATCCCTATAAAAGGTAGAAGGGTCCAGATGTCAGAACTCACGCATTGTGATCATTGGCCACGATTCAGGTACACTCTCTCATCCCCTAGAGGCCTCAGCCAGCTGTCGAATGGAGCCGACCATCTTACACAACAGATCTCCGTCAACAGGTCCTTGGGGTGCATAAGCATCCTCAACATCTGGGATTGGAATGTCCCTTCGGCCAGAACCACGGCCACGGCCTAGTCCTCCCCGCGTGGACATCGCGTCTATATGAAAAAGACATAATATAAGATGCAACACATTGCATGAACATAAATGCTAACCACATAAGCATGATAACACATAGCCATATAGGTTCATGCTAAACCAACCCCACATACCGAGGAAAACGAACAAGAATGACGCGTCCGTCTAGACAACTTGCTCTGATTTCCTGGTAGACATCATGTCAGCTAAACGCATTTCTAACTTGGCTCCCAAGTTTGTCAATTCAAACGCCCAAAGGCAAGACTAATAAATCATACAGTTTCACCTCCATGCTCACATATAAACATCATACTCATGCCTAACATGCTAACACGTTCATGTTATCAATACATCTAAACATATGCAGTCAAGCATACGCAATCAACCTCACACGGTGATATACCCTCTTCCCACGACTCTTAGGTATTCGAACCAGAGCTCTGACACCAAGTTGTCACGCTCCAAACTCCGGGTCACATGATACACTCACAAGCAACCGAATAGAATACCCAACCCGAGAATACACTCTCAAAATAAACCATACATGCATTTTATATAATCGCCAAACGGCATACATTACACGACCCCAACGTCGAAAAACATGTTATAGCCTGTATGTTCAAAACGAGCAAAAAGAAGACAACAGGTCTTCTGCCCCTCAAGCAACACCGGATCAACCTACGTGACCGGTACCTAAAAAATATTTTAAATCCTACATCGTGAGCCAAAGCTCAACAGAAACTAGATAAAGCAAGCAATATAAGCTAAACATGCTTGGAAAATGAGGTGCAATTTTTTGACTCTCTTTCAAGCCTTAAAACAGTTTAAAATGGTTTAGATGACGACTAATCAGAGCCAGGAAATAGTTTGATAATACGACACGCACGAGTCCCAAAGATAACATATATATATATATATATATA